>CM053514.1:46502225-46519838 GCA_028627145.1 Eidolon dupreanum | reverse complement strand
GAGAATATTTTGAGGGCTACTAGGTAGGAGGGGGGTTGGGGCAATAGTGAAAAAGGCAAAAGGATTAAGGAGTACAAATGGATAGTAACAAAACAGACATGGAGATATAAAGTGTAGCATAAGGAAAATAGTTAACAATGTTGTAACAAATATGTAAGGGGGAAGAGAGGTATTACATTTAGTGGGGTGATCACTTTGCAAGTTATGTAGATCTCTAATCACTATGCTATCCAACTGAAACTAATATATCATTGTATGCCAACTATAATTGAAAAAAAAAAAAAACTCACTGAATTGTACAATGTAAATACGAGCAATTGTCTTATATTTCAATAAAGCCGAGAAAAAAGTTGATTACATAAAAATCAATTTTAGAGCTAGTTCAATAGAACAATATAAAATACATCATCCTATGTACCTTAACTATATCTTAAATAAAGATATAAAAATACTACACTACAAATCCAATATTTTATTTAATAAGTATATTAACACTTCTCTTAATATATCAGAAAAGATTAAAATATATAAATATTTTCAGCTATACAAATTCAAAGCTTCCATGGCTAAAAAAAAGCTGAGGATTCCACTGTTATTTACATACTTTTCTACATAGAAATGTTTATATCTAATACAATTTTACCTAATTTAACCCTGGGCAAAGTAAATGTTGTAATTAGACAATGGAGACTTATTACCGTTTGTACTTGCCATGTGTCAAATGTTGGGAGCACTTTACAGATATTAACTCATTTAACCTTAAAATCATGTAATAGAATATGGTAAAAATAATCTTAAAAATTAAAATTGCTATTTTCTTCTTACCATAAAACCCTATCCTATGTAGTCTGTAAAAGCAGGAGTCCTCAACCCCTAGGACGTGGACCAGTACCGGCCCATGGCCTGTTAGAAACTGGGCCACACATTAGGAGGTGAGCAGTGGGCAGGAAAGCAAAGTTTTATATGTATTTGCAGCCACTCCCCAGTGCTAGCGTCACTGCCTCAGCTCCACTTCAGATCAGGCATTAGATTCTCACAGAAGCACCAGTCCCTGGTGCCAAAAAAAGTTGGGGAAGGCTGACTAAAAAAAAGAACAAAAGAACAGTGAAAAGATTTTTTTTTAATTTATTTATTTAATTGAAGAAATGATTTAAATTCCCCCCTCCCCTCTCCTCTCTGGTAACCACTAGTCCATTGTCCATGTCCATAAGTCTCTGTTTGTTTATCCTATTCATTTGTTGCTCTTAGGTTTATATCCGAAATATAAGAGATATGTGATTTTCAACTTTTTCTGTCTGGCTTATTTCGCTTAGTCTTATTTCAAGGTCCATCCATGTTGTTGCAAAAAAGGTTGGGGACTGCTGAGTAAAAGAAGAGCAAAAGAGTAGTGAAAAGCTGAGTAAAAGAAGAGCAAAAGAGTAGTGAAAAGATCTTTAACTGCCTTAGTTTCCAGCTCTATTTAGGGTTCTGCATGACCTTGGGATAAATTGCTGAATCCGAAACTACTAAACCTGACTGATGATCAGAATTCAAAGGACGGTGTTATAGTCACAGATGCCTTGGGATTCACCCAAGACTTTCTAATTGACTGTTTAGAGTGCGACTTTAGAATCTGAATTGCCTTTAAAGGGACACTTGGGAACCATTATTCTAGTAGTCTTATCGTCTAATCTCCTGAGAGAAAAAATATGGAACTATTTAGTCCACAAAAGTAGACTTGAAGTGGGACATTATAAAGCCCTAAACTGTCAGACCTCCATTCTTTCCGCATTGTCACAAGAGGGTCATCTAGAATATCTACATCCAAAAAGAAACATTAGGAATGGTATACAGGTGATTGTCATCTATAGCACCTACTAAGCCAACTCCTCCAAGACCTGATGTCAATAAAAGTGAAGCAAGACACTGAAGCAATGGTCTCAGTAATTAAAGTTATAAAACAAACCAACACAAATAATTTTTATCTGAATGTGTATAAAACATGCACACACACCTAAAAGTTTCCCAGATGATTATATGTTTTTTTTTCCTTAAATTATTCAACAAACCATTAGAACATACTATTTTCATCCCTAAATATTTTGGGTACTTATGCCTGATCCCATGAAAAATACAAAGATGAATAAAACAAAGTTCCTGTTTTCAAGGCTGTGAAGACACAGCCATAAACCTAAGTTTAGAGATTCTGCAGGCAATCAATCATAAGCCATATTACAAACAATATTTGATATGTTATGACCTGTCATATCAAGCTTGTAACTCTGGTATAGAGTACTGGAAGGGACAGTGCATTTGGGTCTCAAGAAATTGAGTTTGACTCTTCTACTTGACAATTTGTAGCAAGTCTTTAAGCCTTGTGAGTCTATTGTTTCGAACAATGCGTATCTCACAAAGGTATGAAAAAATGAAATAATACAAATATTAAGGTGTCACAGGTGTTGTTAATGATGTTAATTCTACTAATAAAACACGAATTGTTTTTTCCACTAATATTGACAAACTGCTATTAACCAATTATTTTTTTTACCCAAATACTTCTCATCTAGCTCCCAATACACCTCAGAGCTTTTATGGTTACTGTATGTACAGTTAATATACATTTATAATATTCTTATAAATTGGTATATAAACACATGTATAAATATATGCACATTATATACTTACAAATACATTCAAATGAGTTCATATATGCACACACTTTTCAAAAGAAATTCTGAAGCCACCAATCTAATGGCCAAAATTTCATTTACTTTAGGGATAGACTGTGGATAAGTAGCGTTCTACGGAAAGTAACCTCACAGGGTGAATTGATCATAAATTCCTAACTGGGTAGGTCATGGTGGGTAGTCACACTCCAGGCATATAACTCCTTTATTAAAAATCTTATCTTTGTGTTAAGCAAGCCTTGCACCCTCAAGACAGCACATAATCTTAATTCTCCGTAATCCAATCCCCACGTTGCTTTCTCCCACCATCAAGTAATCTTCCTTACATTTCTTCAATTCCAAATACATAAAAGAAACTGCAAAACTGTCATTCTCTAGAGCATTTGTGATCTTGCTTCCCAGCAATGATTGTCAGTCTGGCTCAAATAAAATCTTATAAAATTTTTCTATAGGCTTGGACATTTCTTAAAAAGACACTGGACAAAACCTCACAAGACTATTTTTATTTTGCATTTCTGGTATTTCTGGTTAAATAATGATCGAATGACAGAAGATTCACAGTAATGTTCACCTTCATGTTTCAAACATGTAACTGCATATAAGTTCCTATTATTCTATAGGGACACGAGTAATGTTTTTAATAGAAAATTTCAGTTCAATAACTGCAGCAAATCGTTAATTCTAAAACATGATTCTAACAAAAACATACCTATACTTCTCCCAAAAGCATAAAATAGCTATAAATAGCAGCGAATATAATAGTTACTAAAACTTCTCTCCTGTAACTTTTTACTCAATCTATTTTTTAATATATAAGGTTTGATCATAAATAAAAATTAAACTAACAATTCAAGAAATCCAAGTGTATCTTAAAACAGAATCCTTCATGTTTGTTTCAACATTTTTGAGTGGCCAGGCAGCAAATTTAGGTATACTCATGAGTTCTACTGTGTATTAATACTAATTAATAACATGTTCCTACAATTATGCCTTCTCATTCAAGTACCTTAAAAAGCATTTAAAGTATTAATTTGTTATTACTTATAATATCTTTGAGACAGGTTGGGAGAAAGTTATTATCGCTATCTTACAAAGAAACTAGGTCATAGAGAAGTTAAGTGACTTCACTAGGGTCATACAATGAATGAAAAGGGACTCGATCACTGTTTTCATTTCTAGTTCAGTATATTACCTATTTTATGGTTAATATATCTAAATGTGTCTCTATTCTAGGAATATTGAGAATAATGTATTTAAATGATATAAGAACTAAATCATTCTTATGAGGGTTCAAAAATACTGCTCTATGGGAATACAGACTAAAAATGAATAATCTTTGACACTATTATTTATAGGGTTTTTGCTTTGTGCTTTTCTGAAGCATCTGCTCAAAATGACCCATTCTATTTCCGATTACTTTAATCCAAGTTGGCATAGCTGTGAACAACCAAGATGCAGCTGAGACAGGCTGACAAATGACTTTGAAGTTGTCTTTCATTGTTCCCATTGATCATTCTTGAAGTCATCCTCCTTCTAGTTCTCCATTCAGCAGATCTGCACAACCTAACATCCTAAATCCTTCATCTGTGACCAGTTTAGTTAAATTTAATCAACGATTAAATTTAAAAAACACTTTTTATTAAAATACTATTTCATTTTACGAGTTTATGATGCTATTCTAGTTATCATTATCATATTCAATTCCCTGCGAGCCTAAACTTTATGATCTTTAGACCACTAAGCATTTGAGTATTAGCCTATGAGGGGTATAAATCACATGGGGATTTTTTTTTTTAAGCCTACAGCACCCGGTTGTCCTAGGCGGTCTCCCGTCCAAGTACTAACCAGGCTCAACTCTGCTTAGCTTTCGAGATCAGACGAGATTGGTTGTGTTCGGGGTGACATGGCTGTAGACAGGGATTTTTAAAATGTATATTACATCAATTTTCCTAAGAAAAGGTAGGGAGAAAGGAGAAGTGGTTTTGAAACTGTGCTTAATGAAGTGAGACTGCAGGCTGCCTGGATGTGGTAATATAAACCTGGGTGTTTCTAAATTCAGCCTGGATCCTCTCCAGAGTTGTAGAACCACGTAGCAACTGTCATAAGCACCACTGGTACTTCACTCAAACTGACCAGGTCCAAAATAGCACATATTTTTTGCACCTCCCCCCATCCCATCCCATCCCAACTCTTTATCTCATTGGTAAAATCTGCCTTAATCCTCCTCAAAAGGCAAAACATGGTATCATGGCCACTCCCCTTCACTTACCCAGGATCTGACCCCACCAATCAATTATCAAATCAGTTGATCTTGTCTCCTGAATATTTTAGGAATCCATCTTTGGATGCCCATTGCCACTCACGTAATGATCCTTTTATCCTATTCTCTTCTTGATTTCTCCAAAGGCTGGTCTACCAGCAGTCTGCTTGCCATGGTGCTCCTCCCAACTAATCTATCCTCCACCCACAGCTTAAATTGTACAACTATGCTGGGTCATTATTCATTGCCCCACCACGCTAGGATAGTCTTCATCATCTATCTGGCTCTTGCTTCTCCAGCTTCATCTTTTTCAGTAACAAGCTTGAACTTCTAAGTCCTGTAATTACCACTCAGACTTTTCAACACATTATTCGTCCCTGTGCTGCATGACCTTTCCGTTAGGATCTGGATTTGCCATTCCATCCCCTATTTTTGTCCTGGGAAACCCGTTTATCTTTAAAATCTAACGGAGAGTTAGTAAAGTCATCCATTCTTTCCTCTGTATACCTTTACATATCATACTTGCAATCATAATTATATGCTTTCATGTCTGTCTACCCACAAGATTGGGCATTCCTTAAATGGGTCGTGCCAAGCACGAAGTTGGTACTCAATTTGGAGGCAGGAGGGGCCAGATAAAAGAATAAATAAATGTCAAAGAGATAAGGCTCCGGAGCTGCTAACAAATATGTGGCTAACAATCTATTTCGAATCTGTGGAAAAATTTAAATAAAGCAACCGATTCTGTGCAACTACTTCTAACTTAAGCTACCAAATCACAGGGTGGGGCCGCAGAATGATCTTAACGCCACACCAGACCTGCAGTGCCGTAGGGCGCTGGAGCCCGCTCAGAAAAGTCTCCAGATAATCAGCGGAAGTGAGTTCTCCACAGATCTGCAGTTAGACATGAGGCCCGGGGCGACCACCGAGACCCTCCAGGGCAGGCGAATGACCCATCTCCTGGGATTCGGCCCGCGACCAGCCACTTCGCCGGCTCCGGTCCAGGAAACTCCGGCCACAGGCCGGAGAGGCCTCCAAACTAGGACACCCCGGGAGAAGGGCCTGCCCCCTAGAAGCAAGATGGCGGCCTTTGGTCTCCCCTCCTTCTCCCAAGAACGCCCTTCTTGCCCCCAGAAGAGAGACAAGGACATAGCGACGCCGAGATCCGGGAATCTCCACGAGGCTGCGGCCACTCCCGGACCCCCGGGAGGTGACTTCACCTTGTTGGGTGCAGGGAACGCGCGTGGGGCGGGGAGGAGGAATATCCGAAAGGTAGCTCAGCCGCGTTCAGCACACAGAGGGTAGACACCGGATAACCTGCGCCTTCCCAGCCATTGTTCTCCAGCCCGGCCCCCGACACCCTCCTCTCTGCCTAGGACAGGAAGTCCCTCCCCCTTCAGCACCTCCCTGCTCTCCAGCGCCCCGGAAGTGATCTGCAACAGCTGCTGCAGAGCGGCCAGGAGGGTGGAACTCTTGAGAGCTGGGCGCCCGGAGTTCTCCTCCTCCTCCTGCCGGCCAGGCTTCACCGCCGCCGGACTCCTCCTCCTGCTGCTCCCGGCGTGGAGTCTCCCAGACAAGGGCCGAGAACTCTGGCCGAAGCCAGTGCAGTCGCAGCTTCCGGAGCCCGCGGGGCGGTAGACTGGTTTGCAGTGCAGGTGAGCGATGCCCGCCCGGGCCACTGTAGGAGGGGTGCGGGCCGCCGAAGGGGCGGTGGCGGGGAGGGGGGGTGGTCCTGATGGGGGCGGGTGGAGGCCCAGACTCAGGTCTGGCCGCCGAGATTGCACGTCCCGCGTTCTGCCCGGGAACGAGCTGCAGCACGAGTCTGGGCTGGAATCTGGAGCGCAGTGTTCGAAGCTCTGCGGGCAAGTGCATCCCGGAGGACGGGAGGCTGCGGCGAGTTCCCCACGCCCGGCACCCCCTCCAACCTGGCCTCGTCGTAATGTCACCCCGCATCTCTGACCCCACACGCATAGGTCCCCGCCTGGGCGGTGCCCGCGACCTGGGCGACCCGCCGTCACCACCTATGTCCCCGCGCCTCACTCCACTCCTCTCCCCTCCTTCCTTTTCTTTCCATTTCTTGCCTGTACTAGAGCAGTTACATTTTAAGCATCCCCGCCAGGGTTTTGTGCCAGTTAAAGGAATGGCTTTTTCAGACTGAAGTCATTACATTTTCCTCACTGAACTGAATAACAGGCCTAGGTTCTTGGACAGGTTGGCCCATATTTGGATAATTCAGCCTCTAAATAGAGGAAGAGAATATAGATATATTCAGTGAGTGTTTCCTCCGTCGTTCGTTCCTGAAAATTTTCCAGAAGTGGAAGGGGTGATTTGTATGCGTTAGCCTGGGTATATGTATGTAAGTGGGCTGGGGTGACCACGCAGAGAGGTGGCAGTGTTGTTTCAAGGTTTAGAGAGGATTAAGGAGTTAACTGGCCTTTGCTCGGAAACCAGAATGTCCAGACTTGTGAGAGCGCATCCAAGTGTCATTGAGGTTGTGTGAGAACTCCCGTGCCACGCCCTACGTGTCAAGCTGAAAAGCACCTAATTTACAAATTGTGTTTGGTGGCTATGGTAGGGGGAAGCCTTTATAAAACATGTGTCAGAGATTAATTCTAGTCCTGAAAGTAAATTACAACTTTAGTCATGTTCCAAAAGTTGGGTAACAATTTTCATTAGTTAACTCACAGTGGAGAGCATTCCTTTTAGCTTATACATTTGTATTATACTAATACAATTAGTATAAATGTATTATACTAATACATTTAAATATATCTTACTTATGTTTTTCTCTATTAATACAGTATTATAATAAAATGATTGTGACTGTAAATACGTTATTTTTTAGAATGAATTCCTTCAGAGCAGAAGCTATGTCTTACTTATCCCTGTGTTTCCATTCGATGTGACCTAGAACATAGAACCTGTTTATTCGTTTCTTCACTAAATGAATGAATGCATAGGTGATCCCACAGTTGCCTCCCAGGAGTTATTTATTATATTGGTCTAGGTTTTTTTTGTTTGTGTTTTTGTTTCTTGACACATACAGCCTTTGCTGTCCTTCCAAAACTCTATCCTCCTCTGACAGGGTAAAATTATATTTGGGGTATTGTGATTGAGCACTATAATAAGTTGTATTCCCAGTACTACTTGAGCATGTTTGTCCAAGGTTATCTAGAAATTTCCTGGTGATAGTAGGTTTAAGTTAGAGTTGAGAATCATACCTTATCTTAATCAAAAAGAGGAAATTGGGAGTTACTACTGTTTGGAAAACCTGGGGCATCACAGAATTGCTTATAGTGGCTCATTTTTTCTCATGGGTACATGAAAGCCTCTGACATCTTGATATGGCCTTGGCATGATTTACCTACCAATAGCCACTTTCACATTTATTTTCAGAGATTAAGATGCTGTTCTCTAGTGTGTCTGCTAAGTGTGCAGTCAGCTGTATCATGTATTTTGAAACAGTTCTTCATACAACACTTTCTTCTCAGGGCTTTTAGGGAAAAAAGGGCTAATTATAGGAAAGAATCTTGTCTACCATTTGTGTGGGGGGATAATTTTTTTCTGTAGATTGTTGAGTTACTTTCACTTTAAGGAGGTCCAAATAAAAAAGTGTTGATATCTTTCCAAATATCTGGTGTTGGTCCTGCACTGGTTTTCCAAGCTCAGCTTCTACAGAATGTAAATAAATGTACCAGTATCACTTTTTGTATATATATCAGTGTAGTATGTACTTGAACCCTTAGTAGTGAGGACAGTCACCTAAAAATACTAGAATAAGAGGCTGTTAGTGAGGGAGAAGATTATGATTTTGAAGGAGAGAGACAGTGTATAATTTCCATTGTTTTATAAAATGTTTTAATTCTTGGACATAAAGGAGAAGGAAACCTGAAATTTGTCTTATTGACATTACCACTGTACAAAGGTCAGATTTTCCTTTTTTTAATTCGTCAACCCTCCTGATAATAAGTCTTCATACATTGATTGTCTGCCAAGCACTGTGATAAGAGTGTTACTTATATTATTTCTAATCTCCACAATACTTCTGGAAGATAGGTAGTTTGCCTACACTTTACTAAGGCTAAGTGAAGTTGAATGCCAGGAGGTAGGCCCCTTGTGTGTAGTAGAGGCTAGATTTGAAAGTAAAAGTAATGATTTCTGAGAGCGTTGGATATTGCAGTTAATCCTAAAAGGCTGAAGAAAATGAGATTTTGATTGAGCTGAGCTTCAGAAAAGCAGAGATTCTGATCATATTGATCCTTAAGTGGGGCCTGGGATTACTAGTGACCCTGGCCGGGTGGTCTCAGGCAATAGCCACTCTTCTGTTTATTTCCATTGTATCTACAGATGCAGTCTTATCACCTTCTGTCTGTTCTATGATGAAAAAAAGTGGTTTTACATATTTTTTATAAGTGTCCTGGGAAAGGAAAGTATTAGGAACTCAACTCTGGTGTTTGATGACTGCTTTTTACCTCTGAAGTATTTGAGATTTGAGAGGATTATTAGAAACTTATTTGTAGTGACCTTTTTTGAAAGCATGTTGTTTTTTGTTTGTTTTTCTTGCACTAAAGGAGATGAGGGAGAGGTTGTGGTGGAATGGAAGAATGGTAAAAGCAGCAAAGGTGTACTAGGGCTATTTTCACCATTTCAGACTATTAGTTATTTTCTCTTTGGGTTTACGATGGAGACTTAAAGAAGGCAGAACTCTTCTAAGGGTCTAACTGTATTCAGTGCTAGAATTCTCTTTACTCTTTCAAAGCCTGTGCAGTTTTTTTTTTTAAGTGCACTTTTAAGTGGGTTTAATTTGAAGGATGTGTTCATCTCTTGGTTTAAGAAAAGTATATAGCTCTATGTAAAAAACAAGTCATTATCTAGCCCTCATTAGTAACAGTTACTCTTTTTTTTTCCTTTAGCTCTAAGACACCTTTCTTACTATCTTACTGTATTCATAAGGATTTGGTTATAATATAGAAAAATAAAATTAAAGCTCTCAGTTTTTAAAAGACTTGTAAGTAAATTTTAGAAGAGATTTTGCATCTTTTATTTAATTATACCTGAAGGTGAAGACTTAATTCTTCATCATCAAGAGAGTAGTCTATACAGGGTAGTCTGTACAAGCTGAAAAAGCAAGCTTTCAGAAAACATTATGATCCTGTTCTTAAGGGCTTTCACAGAGCCCTGTATGAGATGCATTAGACATAATGCTTGACAGAGTAGTCTCTTTGAAGTGTGAGATCCACTCTCATTGCTGAATTCACTTATTCAAACTGAATATCAGGGGTTGACAGTGTCATTTTGAAGAATAAAACAGCAAGACTGTGAAGTGACTTCTACTTTCAGATGCATTTTGAAGGTGGGGCAGAGATCCTGGTTTTCACAAATGTCATGATTGTGGTCATCTGGGCCACAGGCATTCTCCTGCTTTATTAAGCATTTGAGTAGCTAGCATAGTAATCTATTGAAAATAGAGATTGCCACACTACTTACTGAGTGATTGCAAATTCTTTAGTTCAGTTGCTTTGTCTAGATCTACTTAGGATTACTACAGCAACCTTTTATAGCCTGGTTGCCCCCTCTGCCAGTCTTTTCTTCATACTTGGTTATGTTACTCCCCTGCTTAAAACCGTTTTGTAGCTCCTTCTTGTGCATTAATGAAAATCCACATTTCTTTTAACCTTAATCTTCAGAACCTTCAAGATCTACTCCTTCCTTAACTTCATAGCCTCATCTCTTTTCTTCCAGGGTATATAGTTCCAGCAATACCAAACTTCTGGAATGCTAGCATTTTCTTAGTCCCCCATTTTCTCTTCCTGTAATTCTAGCTACTCACTCCTGATCTTTAAGAATTCAGCTTAGGTTATACCTCTCCAAAAATTGTATCTTGTCTCAGACCCCATCCCTTAAAAAAAAACAAAAAACAACTTTCAGGATTGGGCTAGTTGCTCCTCTTATGTGCTACAATAAAATCTATCACAGTGTTTACTATACTACAGACAGTACCTTCATTAACCTACAACCCACAGCAACCTCATAACTGCATACATATGTACACTCTTAAAAGCCTTCACAGGCTTTTACCTGAAGTTCCCAAACTTTCTCAGTTCTTAGCCTTATTATGTTAGTAATTTTTCACAGCATCCCTAGGTCAAAAGAAACACATACCTAGGTCAAAGGAAACACGAAACAGTTTATTTTCTCAAACAAGTTAGGAACAAATAACTTAGTAAGTATTTATGTCCTAACAATTCAGAAGCTATTTGAAAAAAAATGATACATGTTAATTAAATAACTTTCATGCTTAACTGCATAGTACTCCATTGTTTGTACCATGGTTTATTCAACCAAAACTCCTATACTTAGACTTTTAAGTGATTTCCAATATTTTTCAATTACAAATGATGTTATAATGAAAAACTGCATATATGTACCTTTGTGTCGTTGGAAGTATGTCTTTGAGATAAGTGCATGTATAGGATTTGTTAGATATTGCTAGATTTTTCTCCTTGTGCAGTAGTACTATTTTGAATTCTCACAAGTAGTATAAAAGAGTACCACAGTCACCAACAGAATATGTTGCCAAGCTTTTGAGTTTCTACCAATCTGATAGGTGAGAAATGGTGTCCTGGTGTAATTTTCATTTGCATTCTTCCTACTACAAGTGAATTGAAAATTTTTTGTGTGTTTAAGGACCCTTTTTTACATTTTAAAATTATCTGTTTATGTCTACTTTCTAAATAATTTTTGGTCTTATTTCCTCAGATTTTAAAAGTTCTTTATATTTAAGAATATTAGCCATTTAACTTGAACAAGTATGCTGTAAATACTTTGCCCACACATTTTTTGGCATTGCTTATGGTGGTTTTTTTTTTTTTTTTTGTCATGCAAAAGTTTGTTTTTGAGTAGTGAAATATATTAATATTAAATTTATTTCACCTGGATTTTTAGTCATAGTTAGAAAGCCTTTTCCTATCCCCAGGTTATAGAGAATTCACCCATGCTTTCTTTTAGTATTAAAAGTTCCATTTTCCACAGTTTTCCAATCCACTTGGAGTATGTTTTGTTATATGATATGAGGGATGCATCTAATTTTATCTTTTTCCACATTATTATGCAGTTGTCTAGTGCCATTTAAAAAAAAATCCCTCTTTATCATATAAAAGATTTCTATATGTAGTTGGATATATTTTATTCTGTTGGATTGTCTGATGTTCATGCAATAGTGCCATACTATTTTAATCTTACAGGCCTTGTTTCTGGTAGGACTAGTCTGCCCTTATAGCTTCTCCTTTTCAGTGTTTTCCTTGCTACTTTTGCATGTTTTATTTTTCTAGCATCAATTTGTCTAAGTCCATTATAAAGCTCATTGGTTTCTTTTTTTTTGCCAGTATTTTTTAATTTTTTTCAATTATAGTTGACATTTTATATTAGTTTCATATGTATAACATGGTAATTAGACATTTATATTAACTTACGAAGTGATCTCCCAGATAAATCTAAGTACCTATCTGATACCATATGTAGTTATTACAGTGCTACTGACTATATTCCCCATGCTTTAACTCTCCATAACTACTCTGTAAATACCAATTTGTACCTCTAAAACCCTTCTCCCTTCACTTATCACCTGACCCCACCCCAATCTAGCAGCCATCAAAATGATCTCTGTTTATGAGCTTGTTTCTATTTTGATTGTTTTTTCTGTTCTCTAGGTTCCGTATATATGTGAAATCTTATGACATTTGTCTTCCTCTGTCTTACTCCACTAAGCACAGTACCCTTTAGGTACATTGATGTTGTTGCAGATGGCAAGATTTCTTTTTTTTTTATAACTGAATAATATTCCATTATATATATGGTCCATTTTTTTATCCATTCATCCATTGATGGGCACCCAGGTTGCCTCCATATCTTGGCTATTGTAAAAAGTGCTGCAGTGAACATATGGATGCACATGTTCCTTTAGAGTAGTATTTTGGGTTTCTTTCGACAAATACCCAGAAGTGGGATTATGGGGTCCTTCCTTTGTCTCTTGTTATAATCCTTGTTTTAAAGTCTGTTTTGTCTGGTTTAAGTATTGCTACCCAAGCCTTTTGTTTGTTTCCATTCATGAAATATCTTTCTTTATCTCTTTACTTTGTCTGTATGTGTCTTTCAATCTGAAGTGGGTCTCTTGTAGGCAGCATATGTAAGTAAGGTTATATTTTGTCCATTCATCCACCAATGTCCTTTGATTAGAACATTTAATCCATTTTACATTTAAACTAATTATTGCTAGATATGTAGTTATTGCCATTTTACTCATATTTTTGACGTCTTCTTCCTCTTGCTCTTCTTCTTTTTTCTTCTTTCTCCTTCAAGAAATCTCAAACATTTCTTGTTATACTGTTTTGGTGGTGATGAACTCCTTTAGCTTTTTTTTTTTTTTTTTTTTTTTTTGGTCTGGGAAGTTCTTTATCTGTCCTTCAATTCTAAATGGTAGCTTTGCTGGGTAGAGTAATCTTGATCAAGAAGGTCCTTGTTTTTCATCACTTTGAATATTTCATGCCAGTCCCTTCTGGCCTGCAAAGTTTCTATTGAGAAATCAGCTTACAGTCTTATAGTACCTCTCTTGTAGGTAACTCCTTTTCTCTTTCTGCTTTTAAGATTCTCTCTTTGTCTTTAACCTTTGGCATTATAATTATTAGTGTGGGCCTCTTTGGATTCATCTGTTTGGGACTCCGTGCTTCCTGGGCTTGTGTGTCTTATTTCCTTCACCAGGTTAGAGAAGTTTTCAATCATTATTTCTTCAAATAAGTCTTCAATTCCTTGCTCCCTCTCCTCTATTTCTGCTACTCCTATAAAATGAATGTTGGTATGCTTGATGTTGTCCCAAAGGCCCTTTAAACTATCCTCATTTTGAGGGAGGGGGGATTTTTTCATTTTGCTGTTCTGATTGGGTATTTTCTGCTACTTTATCTTCCAAATTGCTGAATCGATGCTCTACTTCATCTAATCTGTTGATTCCCTCTAATGTATTCTTTATCTCAGTTATTGTGTTCTTTATTTCTGACTGGTTCTTTTTTATGATTTCTATCTTCATTTTTATGTTTCCTATCTCTCTCACTGAATCATTGAGCATTCTTATAACCAGTGTTTTGAACTCTACATCTGGTGGATCGCTTGTCTCCATTTTTAGTTCTTCTGGAGCTTTGTGTTGTTTTCACTTGAGACATGTTTCTTTGTCTCCTTATTTTGGTTGCCTTCCTGTGTTTGTTTCTATGTATTAGGTAGAGGTGCTATGACTCCTGGTCTTAGTAGAGTGGGCTTATGTAGTAGGTATCCTGTGGGGTCCAGTGGTGCAGTCTCCCTGGTCACCTGAGCTGGATACTCTAGGTGTGTCCCTTGTGTGAGTTTTGTGTGTCCCTTGTTTGCCATCCTGTTGATATTTATTTGGTTACAAATACTTAAATTTTTTTGTACATTCATTAATCATTTATATTTTTTATTCTATAAATTGCCTTTTTATGTCTTTGGCTTATTTTGGGGAAGTAGGGGGCTGGGTTTTTTTTTTTTATTAGTAGTAGTAGTAGTAAGAAGTTTATTGAGATAATAATTCATAAACCATAAACTTTACACCATAAACTTTTAAAGTGTACAAATACAGTGATTTTTAGTAGAGTCGTAGAGTTATGCAACCATCACCACTGTCTAATTTGAGACCATTTTCATGACTCCAAAAAGAAACCCAATGCACATTAACCATCAGTCCTGATTCCCTCCACGCTGCCCACCCACTGAGCCCTAGGCAACTACAGTTGACTCTTGAACAACGCAGGCGGAGGGGGGAATGGGGGAGATTAGGGGTGTAGACTCCTGTGCATTCAAAAATTTGTATTTATCTTTTCACTCACCACTAACTTAACTACTAGTAGCCTACTGTTCACTGGAAGTCTAACCATGACAGAAACAGTCAATTAACATATTTTGTATGTTATATACAAATAATATATATTATACTATATTCTTAAAGTAAGCTAGAGAAAAGAAAGTGTTATTAAGAAAATCATAAAATATATTTACAGTACTCTATGTATTTATTGAAGAAAAAATCCATGTGTAAGTGGACCTGCACATTTCAAACCTGTGTTGTTCAAAGGTTAGCTGTACTGATCTACTTGCCTGTGTACAGATTTGCCTATTCTGGACTCCGTATATGGAATCATACAGTATGTAGTCGTCTTGTAAAAGGAAGTATAATTGACATATAATATCAAGTGTACAACATAATAATTTTATATTTGTATATATTGTGAAATGATCACAGTAAGTCTAGTTAACAGTCATCACTATACATAATTACAGAATTTTTTTCTTATGAGAACTTTTAAGATTACTCTCAATAACTTTCAAATATGCAATATGGTATTATTAACTATGGTCACCATGCTGTTAAATCCTCATGAGTTACTTATTTTTTAGCTAGAAGTTTGTACCTTTTAACCCTTTTGACCCATTTTGCTCTGGCAACCAGGAGTCTGGTCTCTATATTTAGGAGCTTGGGTTTGTTCTCTCTCTCCCTCTTTCCCTCCCTCCCTCCCTTTCTCTTTTTAGATTCCACATGTGAGCTCATATGATATTTGTCCGTCTTTGACTGACTTATTTCACTTAGCATAATGCCCTCAAGTTTCATCCATGTTGTCATAAATGGCAAGACTTTGTTCTTTTTATGGCTGAATAATATTCCTGTGTGTGTGTGTGTGTAGCGTATTTTCTTTATCCACTTAGATCAATGGACTCTTAGGTTGTTTACATATCTCAATTACTGTAAATAATGCTGCAGTGGACATAGGGTGTCTTTAATATTTTGAGGGACTGCCAGACTTTTCTAAAGCACCTACACTATTTTGCAGTCCCCCTATCAGTGTATGAGGTTTCCTAGTTTCCCTTCATCTTCACCAACATTTGTTATTATCCATCTTTTTTATTATATCCATCCTAGTGGATAAGAATCCTATCTTCTTTCATCTACTAGTGTACTGCATCTAATCTTTCTTGTATATATGAAGTAATCTGTGTCTTTGCACATCATGGCTTTTCCTCCTTGGATATTTTAGTTCAAGGTCCAATTCCAAGAATGTTTTCTTTATTGTAAAAATTATAAATGTGACTTATGTTTGAACTTTCAGATGAACTTTTCTTCTGATACTAGATAAGATTTCTATTTTACATTATGGTGTCTGATGAGTTTCAAGCTATTAAAACTTTAAATTGTTATAAGCACACTGTTACAATTGTGGCAAAAAAACACTTAAAAATTGTGGCATAGCAAATAGTAAGACAAAATGCCTTACTAGAGTAGTAAATGGGAATTACTTATAATGAACACTGACAATGTTTTGAAGAATTGTTAGTTCAGTGTTGACTACAAAATTGAGGAATCCCAATTGTGGATAGACCAGAGTAACCAAAGATGATGCTAGGTTTAGTTCTATGTTTCTATTCCTATCTTTACCAGGAAGGTGCAAAATATAAGTAACTAAAATTTTTAAAATTCAAATTTAGCACTTTTGCATACATGATCTCATTTGATCTTTACATCAGCCAAGTGACATAGGCAGGATAGGTGCTCTTCCAGATGGAAAAATCCACAATGTTTTCTTGCCCACATCCATAACTTAAAGATCTCAGCGCCAACTGATAACTGTGTTGCTTTATATTAAGTGATTATTTTTAAAAGTATTTGTTATCAGTAGCATTTTCTAAAAGCTCATTTGCTAAGTGTATGCATAATTATATTATATTTTTAGTTGTAATTTGTTCCCTCTGTTCTTTCTATATGTTAACATAGAGACCAAAGAGATGATAGTCTTTATACATCAACTATCTGCCTCTTCTGATATGCAGAGAACTGTATTGGTTATTCCTTTTACACTTGGTTATATTTTAAAATAAAAGTGTTCTCCCTCCCTAATTTGAATTTTGAAACATTTCAAACCTATAAAAAAGATTGGTATATTGAATGCCTATATTCACCAATTACCAGTCATTGTTTTGCCACATTTGGTTTATCTAAGTATAAATGCTTTTATTTTTCTGAACTATTTGAAAGAGGGTTGGACACATCATGAAACTTAACCTCTGTATGCTTTCATCTTGCATCTTCAGAAAATAAAGGCATGTTCTTGTATAATCATAATACTGTTGTAACACCTAAGAAAACTAGTGATAATTTAATACATCATCTAATATCTAGTCCGAATTTAGATTTCCCTAATTGTTGCCAGTGTCTTTAATAGCTGTTTTTTCCCTGATCCAGATCCAAACCAAGATTCATGGTTTCTCTTTGCTTATTGTGTCTTTTTTTTTTTCCAGCTTTATTGAAATATAAAAGATAATTAGTTGCTCGTATTTACATTGTACAATTCAGTGAGTTTTTTTTTTTTAAATTGGCCTACAATGATATATTAGTTTCAGTTGGATAGCATAGTGATTAGAGATCTACATAACTCGCAAAGTGATCACCCCACTAAATGTAATACCTCTCTTCCCCCTTACATATTTGTTACAACATTGTTAACTATTTTCCTTATGCTACACTTTATATCTCCATGTCTGTTTTGTTACTATCCATTTGTACTCCTTAATCCTTTTGCCTTTTTCACTATTGCCCCAACCCCCCTCCTACCTAGTAGCCCTCAAAATATTCTC
>CM053514.1:46395889-46501725 GCA_028627145.1 Eidolon dupreanum | reverse complement strand
AGCCTGTGCCCCTCTGGGACTGACTACCTGTTAAGACTCAGCAAGCAATCCACAGATGCTATGCCTAATTTGCCTCAAGATGCCACGCCAGAAACCACCGTTAGCTGCCTCCAGTGTGAGTCTTGGAGTTGGCTTAGCAAGGAGCACTGGACTCGCAGAGGACACAACTGAATGTGGCTTGGGTGGGGCCATGAGTTGGGGGAGGTGGAGTTCAGGGAATCTTCTGGGCGAGTGACTTCTGTTATCCAGTTCAATGATGTCTCAGCTATGGTGGCGCTGAATCTGCACACTGGGAAGGGGAGGGCTCAATAGAGGAACAGTTGAGAGTGCCAGCACTTCTGCCCGGGAGAGAGCCTTGTCTCTCGCCTTGCTTGCTTCCACAACTCAGTGTCCCCTGTAAATCTCTGGTGCCCCTGGAGCAGCCGACCTGGCACTGGTACTCAGAGCAGGTCTGTCACCGTGAAAGTTCGCTTGTGGACAGTGCCCTTTCAGCGGCATCTGTACCTGCCAGTAACATCATTCCCTCTCAGCCCCTCAGAACCAGGCAACCTCACATCTTTGCCACCTCCTACCTCCTATCATTGCAAGGTGATTTATTTCTTATTGCAGAGTGATTTCTCCCTAGTTTTAGTGCTTCCATTCATCTAGATCCCAGGCAACTCTGCTTGCTGTTTGCTTCATGTTTGTTACAACTGATTTGGTTGTAAGAGGGATGAGCCAAAGCCTTTCTCATCTATGCCAATTTTTTAGACCTGTTGTGTTTTCTTTAGACTTTTATTTAATGTTTTTCTAATGAACATTTTTGAGATATAATTTACATATAAAATTTACCCATTTTAGGTTTCTAGTGATTTTTAGTAACTTTACTGAGTTGTGTGATCATCACCATGATCCAGTTTTAAAACATTTTTCATCACTTCAGTAAAATCGCTTATGCCCATTTGTAGTTAATCCTCATCCCTGTCCCCACCTCCGGACAACCAATTAGCTTACATATGTCTCCATATATTTGCCTTTTCTGGACAATACATATAAATGGAATTATATAATATGTAGTCTTTTTGGATTTCTTTTACTTAGTATATTTTTCCGGTCCATAATGCTGTAATATGTGTCAGTAGTTCTCTCCTTTTTATTAATGAATAGTAAGTATTCCATTCTATGGATATACCACTTTTTGCTTATCCATTTGCCAATTGTTGGATATTTGGATTGTTTCCCTTTTTTTGGTTATTATGAATAATCTGATTGTGAACATTAATGTGCAAATCTTTGTGTGGACAAGTTTTCATTGCTCATGGGTATATGCCAAGGAGTGAAAGTGCTAGGTTGTATGGTATATTTAAGTTTTAACACTTTAAGAAAGTGCCAAATTGTTTTCCAAAGTGATTGCACATTTTGGATTCCCATTAGAACTTTTGGGGGTTCTCATTTCTCTGCATTGTTATAGTATTTATTAATGTTGTCATTCTAGCGGGTATAAAATGATCTTATTGTGGTTCTGATTTGCATTTTTCTAATGACTAATGGTGTTGAGCATCTTTTCATGTGCTTATTAGCCATTCATATATTTCTTTAGCGAAATGTCTGCTCAGACCTTTTGCCCATTTTTTAAAATTCGGTTATCTTCTCATTACTGAGTTGAAAGAGTTGTTTACGTGTTCTGGATACAAGTCCTTCAACAGATATGCAGTTTGCAAAGATTTTCTCCCAGAGAGTGCTGTGTTTTTTTGTGATGATGTTTACCATGAACAATGTTTAATTTTTCTGATTTGCCCTGGGTCTTTTTTGGAAGGTTGGAATAAAAGCTAAATCTTCTGTTCTTAATTCTTCCATATGCCTAGTACTGAAGCAGAGTCAATAGTTAATGACAGTGATAATCACCTTCATCTACATTCTGCAGTTAAGCAGAGGGAAACTCTTCCTTTCTCAACCAGGAGAAGCAAATAGAGATACTGTAGGTATTAGGGCTCTTTTAGTTGCCAGAGCCAGAAATCCAGTTTAAGCTACCTTAAGCACAACAGAATTTTGCTGTTTTTCTCTTCCTTCCTCAACTCTGTTCCTTTCTTCATCCTACTGGCAGACTTTCTTCATGTGGTAGCCATCTTCATCTTGACTTGGTCCTTCCCAGAACAGCAGAAAGAGCCAATCTTCTTCACTAGCCCCACCAGCAAAGTCCAAGGAATGGAGTACTCTGGCCAGCCTGGGTCTCTTGTCCTGCTTTGAGGGAGGTGGAACATCCTGATTTACAGTCCTGTTGTAATCCAGTAAGGAGAGGGGAAGTTCTCTCTAGAGAAAGGGGTGCTGGCCAAACAATCATATGTCTACTTCTTTAGGGGTGTCATGTCATTTTTTGCCCACTTCTGTAAGATTAAACCAAAAGTAATGAATAAAAGGTTAATATATGGAGTATTTGCTGGGGGGGGGTATCATGTTTGTTATCTGATTAATTTTAAATTAGCCTTTACTAGTAGCACTTTTTCTTATCTAAATAAATTTATGTCATCTCTGGTTTAAATTAAAATGTTCTCCAGACCTCTTCCTGCCTCTCATAGAGGTGAGGGGATGATAACCTACATTAACAATGATAATAATTTGATAATATTCTGCTCTTCTCTTGAGCGTTCCTTTATGTAGTTTTCTTTAGCTCTTTGAGTGGGGGTTGTACCAACTGTCTTGGAGTTCCCACATTCCTACAAATTGGTGAAATCAATTTTTTATAATTAGTTTCCTTCCTCTCCTTTTTCATTTACTTGGACTCTCAAGTTCTGTCAGTGTCCATATGTTATATGATTCATCTTTGAAGTTTTTTTTTTTTTTTAAGTAAAGATAGTTGCCAATTATTTTCCATGGCATTGGATATATGATGTGTATGCTGATGGTGATGATGCTGTTGATGTAGTTGTGATTTTCCTGCTCAAAAAAGGAAATCATTTTTTTTAGTAAGTACTAATATCTTCATTATGGAAAGGAAATCATTTTTACCATTTAAAATGTTTCTTATCTAAACTTTTAATAGACAGATATAAGTGATATGTAAATAATATCATGAAGTTGAACAAATAACTTTGAGTCCTGTGTGTCTTTTGCATTGCTCCCATACTTTTTCAGTACTCTTCAGGATTTATTTTCAGTATGAAAATTAAGTGTAAAAATGAGAACTTTTGGTCTTAGATTGTGTATATAAAACATAGAATCTCTCAAAGAATTAAAACAGGCCTTAAAAAGTCATCTAGTATATTCTTCCACCCATTACAAAAATCTCCTCAAATCACCCAACTACTAACCGTTGCTTAAACAAACACTTGTAATGATACTGTGTAAATCTGCATCATTTGGGGGCATTTTAATTTAAAAATCCATCCTTGTTTCGACCTGAAGTCTATTGTCCTTTGACTTTTTGTTCCATCTGTTAACAGTATTGAGAATAATCATTTTATATATACCCTTGTTAAAATAATCGAAGATGGCAGTTATTCAGCTCCCTTGCTGGCTTCCTGGGTGTCTGCCTGTTCAGTGCATACATTCCTCATTTTTTTTTTTTTTTTTTTAGTTATTTCCCAACCATCCTGATCACAAGCTTTTAAAATTATTACAGTAACATTCACTAATTTGGAGGTCAAATTTTACAACTTATAATAGGAAACACTTAAAGAAGGAAGAGGAAATTACTAGAATCTGTAGATTTCCTTTTGTGGCCAGATTCAGAGCTAAGCAATTTCAGGCTCATTATTTCCATATAATTATCTAAACACAATCTTATGAGGAAGATTAGGAAAGTTAAGGCTACAGCATTAAGAATTAGGAAGTAAGCTTTAAAACAAACTAAGAAAAAGATCTTTGAGCATCCAAAGTAGAAATGCAAAGTCCTAGTACTAAGGCTATTTATTAGGCATCTGATGCTCAAGAGGATAATTAGACCATCAGTCAGAACCTATTTACTCTTACTTTATATGTAATTACAATATGCCCAATAGTTTGCTTCCAAACAATTTTTAGGGGTGAAAGGTTGCTGCTCAAGGTGGTAGTGATCAGTGAGGGACAACTATAAAAGGAAGGGAGGAGACAAAATATAAAATGGCAATACCCAGGAGAACTCAAGTTCCACATTCTAGGACTATTGAATCCAGGAAACTTCCCTGAATTCATAATAGCCTCTGAGAGCAGGATAATTATTGATCATTATGATTCTGGGCTATCAGATTTTTTAAAAATTATTCAGTAAAGTTGAGGAATTTCTTTTTTTTTTTTTTTTTGTAGTAAAGAAAAGTTTTATTAGAAGGGAAAGTATTCTTCCAGACTGGAAGCAGGCCTCAGCAAGAGAAGCATGGCTTAAAAGGCGAGCTGAGGAATTTCTGAGATAAAATTTTGAACTCAATCTTTGTTGAATACAACTAAAAAATTAAAATACTGTCTTACACAAATGCCATTTCTTGTAACTAAATTGCTTGTTTCCCTTTGATTATTGTCTTTGGGGGTGATATTCCCACGATTATTTTTTAATATATGTATGTTAGGTTTTAAGGTACTTGGTAAATAGGTATTTACTCATTGGTGACTGATGTGGAGAGGTAATCTTTGCAGTTAGAATTTATCATTTCTTATAACCTTGACTGAATTGCCAAGGTTTTCCCATCTTAGATGTCTTAAGGTTTATCCCAACTTGACTTCTCTTTGTGTCTTAGCATAGTTGTTAAGTGTTTAGAGAATGTTATTGGGCTAAGTGAAACATAATTAAATTTTGATATAAAAATGTACGTGAGTACTTTTTAAAGTATCTAGTTCCAATCAAAAACTGAGCAGAGGACCTGAACATACACTTCTCCCTAGAAGACATACAAATGGCCAACAAATATTTGAAAAGATGCTCAACATCGCTAGCTATTAGGGAAATGCAAATCAAAACCACAATAAGATACCATCTTACACCTATTGGAATAGCTATAATCAACAGGACAAGTAATAACAAATGTTGGAGAGGATGCAGAGAGAAAGGGACCCTTATACACTGCTGGTGGGACTGTAAATTAGTACAGCCACTATGGAAAACAGTATGGAGGTGTTGCGGAGCCAGTTAGGAAGAAGAGTCTGGAAATGTGTTAACTAACATGGGTAAGGGAGAGGGGATGAATAGCAATGCTAGTATCCCCCACCCCTGTCTCCACGGCTTTTTATTCTCTCTCACAAAGCTGGCTTTGTTGTTATTATTAGTTGCTATCAGGTTAGTAATTACAAACTACAGCCAACTCCCAGATTCAGCCTCAAGGCCACCACTGAGTTATCAGCTATTTCTTCTCTTTTTCTTATCCTTGTCCCTAGAGCAAGAAGTCTCAGAATAGGTCAGGCATGTGCACCCTCCCTGCAATGTGTTCTTGTGTGCACGTCTACACCTTTTTCTGATGACCTAGTTGCTCCAAGCACCAGGCATCCTGCCAGGACTGCAAGTGTCTCTCACAACAGGAGGTTTCTCAAAAAACTAAGAATTGATCTATTATATGATCCAGCAATCCCTCTACTGGGTATTTACCCCAAAGACTTGAAAACCCATATCCAAAAAGATATTTGCACCCCGATGTTCATGGCAGCGTTATTCACAGTGGCCAGGACATGGAAGCAACTGAAGTGTCCTGTGATAGATGATTGGCTAAAGAACTGTGGTACATATATACAGTGGAACATTACTCAGCCATAAGAAGAGATTAAATACTGCCATTTGCGACAACTTGGATGGACCTCGAGAAATCATGCTAAGTGAAATAAGACAGAAAAAGTTGAAAATCACCATTTATAAGTGGGATATAAACCTAAAAGCAACAAATGAACAGGACAGATAGACTCATGGACATGGACTATAGACTAGTGGTTACTAATGGGGAGGGCAGAGGGGAGGTAGATGGGATAAAGGGGGTCAAATATAGGGAGAGAGAGGGAGAGTGAAGTGGGTAAAGGGGACCAAGTATATGGTAGCAGAAGGAAACTGGACTTTGGGTGGTAAACACAATAGAATATACAGATGTCAAATGATAATGTACACCTGAAAATTATATAATTGTATTAATCAATGTTACCCCAATAAACTTAATTTTAAAGAAAGAAAAATATGTATTCAGGTCCCTTGCCCATTGTTAAACTGGTTTACTTATCTTTCTAAAAAGAAAGGAGAGAGAGAGAGAGAGAGAGAGAGAGGGAGAGAGAGGGAGAGAGAGGGAGAGAGAGGGAGAGAGAGGGAGGGAGAGGGAGAGGGGGAGGGAGGGAGGAAGAGAGGGAGGAAGAGAGGAAGGAAGAAAGGAAGGGAGGAAGGAGAAAGAAGAAAAGAAAAGAAAAGAAAAAAATGAATCTAGTTACCAGTTGCTTTCCTTTAGATTGGAAAGTTAAAGAATAAGATTATATTACTCCACAAATACTTTAGGTTTCATCCTTCATCTCATTTGCTCCCAAACCCCAGCTCTTCATTTCATGGCTCTTTTGCTATAAGTAGTCTAATAGCTACTGCCCTTTATTCTTAGGAATTTAAGCTATATGCAATTTTATTACATCTTTAAATCTTTGGTACAAATATTGACAGTTTGTTCTTGAATCAAAAAAGATTAGTTAACATGTACAGTGCGGGAGTATTTGGTTGTTTAAAACTTGAGCAGTAACCCTTGTTAGAGCATTATTACCATTGAGGACTGTCAAATAGTAAGCTTATCTGTGCTTTTAGTTAAATTTTAGTAGCTTCGTGTTAAGAACAGTTTCATTGTACATTGTACAATGTATGTCATCACCTGACAAATTTGTGCAAAATGTAGAAAACCCAGTTTCTGCTTATGAATTACTTTTTACTGTTTCCTTATGTTAATAGATTAAGAAATATGATACAAATAGACTTTTTAATAATTTTACCAAACCTTAAAAATGTAAAATGCTCTTTGGTTTAGAATATTGAGATTGTAGCATCATTTCAGTTCAGAACTTAAGACTTGTTTTTTCAACTTAATGTCGTAAATATTAAAAAATATATTTTAATATATTTTATGTAATATAGTATATACATTTTATAAATTTATATATTTTAATATACATAATATCATATATATTAAAATATTTTGGCCAAGAATAAACAGCAGCACATTTCCTTTCTATAGCTTATTTTTATAATGTTAGTAAACCTGTTTGAAATCTGTGTCACAGTATGGAGGTGAAACGGAAGGATTCAGAAAGAAACATTCCCTTTTAAAACAGTCATATGAAAGTAGTTTTGAGATCAGAGTTTTGACTAATAATGTGTTTTCTTCATTCCCAAACTGGGACATTTGGCAATAATGGTCTCATAAATGAAATGAGAAAGGGGAGAATAATAGTAATTGAGGGTTTTTTTTTTAACTTTAGAAATTATAGCTTGTTTTATGTTTTCTTTAATATTTGAAGCTGATAGACATCTATTTATCGTTAATAGAGTATAAAGTTTTGAATAGAAGTATAGAACATTTTGAGACAGTATTGTGTCATGAGATGAACATAGGTCTTGTTTAATAAAATATTTGTTGAATAAATAAGCACCTATTGTGTGCCAGACACTGTGCTAGACCCATATGAGCAACAAGCACCTAACTGAGGCTTAAGGAACAGGGAGAGCTTTCCAGAAGTGACCACAAGAAGGGTAAATAGAAGTTTACTGAAGGAGATGGTTCAGGTTGAGTTAGATGTTAGGTATTCAGGACCAGGGAATAAAATTTATACAGTGAATATAAAGTGAGTGTGATGTTTTCCGGAGGTATGAGAGGGGGAAAGTGAAAAGAGGGTTGGGAGGGTTGTAAGCAGATAATAAAGTCCCTTATTTCAGGCCTTGGGGAACCATCAAAAAATTTTAGGAATCATTCTGATCACGTTTGCCATTAACTGTTCTCTACAGCAGTGCTGTTGAAATTATCTCTGGTGAGGGACTGTATTTTAAATTGTCAATACTTAGCAGACTGATGCTTTTGTAAAATATAATAAAAACGAATTACTAGAAAAACGAAATTTTAAAAAGCCAGAAAACAAGCCCATTTTAAAAATTAGATCGAACAGACTTAAAGTTACTCTGTCAAGTTCCTCTATAAGTTTCTAAGTGTATTTTGTCAAATTTCCTAGTCATGAACTTTTTATGCTTTGTATACCTTTGCTGCAGAGGAGTAATCTCTTTGATCATGTGCCCCATCAGTACAGAATTCTAGAAACTCCCATGTGTGTATTTACTTTTGAATCATGCACATGTACTACTTACTGTGCAGTTATACAGTGTACATTATAAGCCATAAAATATAAATTAGAAAATAACAAGAGGTTATATAAGGTATTTAAATTTTTATTTTTAATAGTATGAAAATATTTTGTTGGCACTAAGACACTGTAGTGATCAGTGTAGTTGAACATGCTTTATTATAATTTTTGAGTGTCTTGGTTCATTCATACAACAAATAATTAGTGTGTTAAATCATCACATTGTATACCTTAAATGTATACAATTTCTGTTTATCAGTTATACCTCAGTAAGGCTGGACATTTTTAAAAATAAAAATAACAATTATCTAGGGCCTTTTCCAGGTGCCAGGTATATAGTAGACCATAAGATAACAAAAATTCCTGCTCTTATAGAGTCTTCATTCTAGTGGAGATTAATTAACACTTTGTGCTATGGTGATTCAATGGCCTGATTTTAGGTTCAGTCTGTTTTATATTTGCTTTGATGGATATCATAGTTGAAATAGACGCATTATAAAGATATATAGATCAAAATTGGAGAATTATGTTGGTTGTATTTCCTTAATAATACTCAGTTTTAAATTTTATCCAACTATTAAGGACAGATTTTTTAATGAAATTTG
The DNA here is from genome assembly GCA_028627145.1 of Eidolon dupreanum. Taxonomy (NCBI): domain Eukaryota; kingdom Metazoa; phylum Chordata; class Mammalia; order Chiroptera; family Pteropodidae; genus Eidolon; species Eidolon dupreanum. The sequence goes on along the minus strand of CM053514.1, from coordinate 46,492,876 downwards.
TCTTGCTAATTCCATTTTCTCAAATGTCAGCCATTTATTGCAAACTCATAAAAATGAGTTCTTTGTTTGTATGTTTTTAATAAATGTTTTCAAAATCCAATGACACTAGATTTAAAAAGGTTAGATATTTACAATTGGTGTTTAGGCAAGGTTATCTTTTAAAGTGGGCACATTTTGCACATTCACATTTATAACTGTAAAAGCTTGCCAACTCCTGGTTTATCCATTCACTAATACCACACTGTTTGAATTACTGTAGCTTTATAGTAAGTCTTGGTATTTAGTAAAATAGAAGTCAGCAAATGCTTTCTTAAAGGGCCTACTATTAAATGTTGTAGGCCTTGCAAGCCACATGGTCTCTATTACAACTTTGTACTCACCTCAGCTGTTGTAAAGAGAAAGCAGCCATAAACAATACATAAATAAGTGGAAGTGGCTATGTCCCAGTAAACCTTTATTTACAAAAAGAACGTTTTGCTAAGAACCTAAAACTGCTCTTAAAAGATAGTCTATGAAACAGAAATGCAGAACAGAACAAACAGCATAACTTTTGTATTGTTTCTGCCAAATACATAATCTGAATCTAATCTTCAGACAAAACCCAATTAAGGGACAGTCTACAAAATAATTGGCCAGTAATCTTTCAAAATTGTCAAGTTCTTGAAAGTCAAAGAAAGTATGAGGACTTGTTCCATATTGAAGGAGACCAAAGAGGCATGACAACTAAATTTAACACATGATTCTGACCTAGTACAGAAATCTTGAATAGGGTCTGAGGATTCTAATGTAGAAATGTGGTAATGTTTATTTCCCCATGGTGTGATGGCTCTATTATGGTGTGTAGTAGATTGTCTGTTGGAAATAAACACAAAGGTGTTCAAGTGAGATAGAGCATCATATTAGTAACTTATTCTCAAATGGCTCAGGGGAAAAACTTTGACATTGTACTTGCAACTTTTCTGTAAATTTGAGATTGTATCAACATTTTAGAAAATATGTATCATTAAAACAAAGTAAGATAAGAAAAAACAGGCAGCCTAGTTTACCAACCCTTGCATACTTTGATGCTGTTCTTCAAAATTGCCTTGGAATTCTTGGCATCAGCATTTCCTGTACACATTTTTAAATTATCTTATCAATTTCCACAGAAAACCCTGCTGGCATTTTTGTTGTGATTGCATTGAATCTATAGATAAATTTGGGGAGGATTAACGTAATTACGATAATGTGTTTTAATCCATAAACACGACCTAAAGCATTATGTAGGCCATCTTTAAATTTTCTCAGCAGTGTTTTATTGTTTTCTCTGTAAAGTCACATCCTCCAAAATGTCCACCAAAGATCTTTGCCTCTTACTATTCGCAACCTTGTGTGTGATTCTCTTATACATTGAATAGGGCTGACCAAATAATGTTGTGTGACTTCTAAGACTAGGTCATATGTGACATTGCAGCTTCTGACTTATTCTCTTGGATTACTCATCTGGAGGAAGCCAGCTATCATGTTATGAGGACATTCAAGCAGCCCAGTGGAGAGACTCAAGTGGAGAAGAACTGAGGCTTCTGGACGCAATAGCCATGTTAGTGAGCCATCTTGAAAGCATATCTTCCACCTCTCTTTAAGCCTTCAGATGATTGCAGTCTGCCAACATCTTGACTCATGAGAGTCTTAGAATTAGAACCTAGCTAAGATACTTAAGCTAATTAATAAATGTTATTTTAAGCTACTAAGTTATAGGGTAATTCACATGTAGCAGTAAATAACTAATACATTCATGTACATATTTTATTAAATTTAAAATTTTTTATTTTCAAATTCTATGTAATTTCACTTGTTTCCACCTTTCTTGTAAAATACACATACTTATTACCACCGTAACCATTGTTAAGTGTACATTTTAGTAGTATTAAAAACATTCATATTGTGCAACCATCACCATTCATCCCCGTAACTCCTTAATCTTATAAAACTGAAACTCTGTGTTGTATTCATTAAACAGTAATTCCCCAGTCTCCCCTGGTAATTCCCTAGTAACCACCATTATACTTTGTCTTTATGATTTTGACTACTCGTAAGTACCTCACATAAGTGGAATCATGCAGTGTTTTTTTGTTTTTTTGTGGCTGGCTTATTTCACATAGCATAGTAACTTCAAGGTTCATCCATGTTGTAGCACATTGCATAATTTCCTTGCTTTTTAAGGCTGAGTAACATTCCATTGAATGTATATACAGCATTTTGCTTATCCATCAATCCGCTGATACTTTGGTTGTTCCCACACTTTAGCTACTGTGAATAATGCTGCTAGGAATATGGGTGTACAGATATCTCTTCAAGACCTTGCTTTTAATTCTTTTAGGTATATATCTGGAAGTGAAATTGATGGATCATATGGTAATTATATTTTTAATTTCTCGAGGAATTACTTAACTGTTTCCCACAGTGGCTATACCATTTTACGTTCCCACGAGCAGTGCACAAGGGTTCAAATCTCTGCATATCCTCCCCAACACTTTTGTTTGGTTTTGATTTTTGATAGAGGACATCCTAATGGATGTGAGGTAGTATCTCGAAGTTTTGATTTACATTTTCCTGGTTAGTAATGTTGAACATCTTTTCATGTGCTTGTTGGCCATTCATTATCTTCTTTGGGGAAATGTCTATTAAAGTTCTTTGCCCATTGTTTTTTCCTTTTATTTTTTCTTTGCCCATTTTTAAGCCAGTTTGTTTTGTTGTTGTTTAGTCTCAGGAGTTCTCTATACTGTATATTAATGCCTTATCAGAAATATTATTTATAATTATTTTCTTCCATTTTATGGGTTTCCTTTTTACTCTATTGATAGCAATTTTTTTTAATTAATAATTTTTTATTTTTCATTTATAGTTGGTTTCAGGTGTACAACATAGTGATTAGACATCTATATAACTCACAGTGATCACCCCAATAAATCTAGTGCCCCTCTGACACCATACATAGTTATTACAATATTATTGGCTATATTCTTTATGTTATACTTTCTGTTTCCATGACTATTTTGTAACTCCCCCTTTTCACCAGCCCTCCACAACCCCCTTCCCTCTGTTGACCCTCAAAATATTCTCTGTATCTAATGAGTTTGTTTCTCATTTGTTCATTTTGCTCTTTAGATTCCATGTATACGTGCAATAATATGGCATTGTCTTCCTCTCTGACTTATTCATCATGAAATATCTTTTTCTATCCCTTTACTTTTACTCCATGTTTGTCTTTTAATCTGAAGTGAGTCTCTTGTAGGCAACATATGTAAGGGTCTTGTTTTCTTATCCATTCAGCCAGCCTATCTTTTGACTGGCACATTTAATTCTTTTTCATTTGAAGTACTCGTCGATAGATATGTAGTTATAGCCATTCTTTGTTTAGACTTTTGATACATATTTTTTTTTCTTCTTAAAGAAGTCCTCCAGCATTTCCTATAATACTGGCTCTGTGGTGATGATGTCCTTTAGCTTTTTCTTATTTGGGAAGCTATCTGTCCTTCAATTCTAAATGATCACTTTGCTGGGTGAAGTAATCTTGGTTGTAGGTCCTGAGTTTTCATCACTTTGAATATTTTTTTGCCAAGCCTTTCTGGCCTGTAAATTTTTTGTTGAGAAATTGGCTGACAGCCTTATGGGAGCTCCCTTATATCTAACTAACTGTTTTTCCCTTGCTGCTTTTAAAGTTCTCTCTTTGAATTTAACCTTTGGCATTTTAATTATGTATCTTGGTGTGGTTTTCTTTGGGCACATCTTTTTGGGACTCTCTGAACTTCTTGGGGTTTTATGTCTTTCCCTCACCAGGTTAGGGAAGTTTTCTGTCATTATTTCTTCATATAGGTTTTCAATTCCTTGCTCTCTCTTCTCCATCTGGTACCTCTATGGTGCAAATGTTGTTACGCTTGACATTGTCCCAGAGGCTTCTTAAACTATCTTCATTTTTTCATAATCTTTTTTCTTGTTGTTCTGATGTTTTCTGCTACCCCATCCTTGATGTCACTGATTCGATCTTTCATTTCATACACTCTCTTGATTCCCTTTAATGCAGTGGTCCTCAACCTTTTTTGGCACCAGGGACCAGTATTCCCATGAGAATCTAATGCCTCATGAGCTGAGGTGGAGCTGACGTGGTAACGATAGCGCTGGGGAACAGCTGCAAATACAGATGAAACTCTTCATGCCTGCCCGCTGCTTACCTCCTTCTGTATAACCCGGTTCCTAACAGGCCATAGACCAGTACTGGTCCACAGCCCAGGGGTTGGGGACCCCTGCTCTAATGTACTCTTCACCTCAGATATTGTATTCTTCATTTAAAGTTCCCACCGAGTTCATCTATTCTTCCCCTAAGTTCCTTGAGCATCCTTATAACCAGCGCTTTGAACTCTGGATTTTGGTATGTTGCTTGTCTCCATTTTGGTGAATTCTTTTTCTGGAGCTTTGTTCTGTTCTTTTATGTAGGACATGCTTCTTCATCTCCCATTTTTGGCTGCCTCCCTGTGTCTGTTTCTGTGTATTAGGTAGGACTGCTAAGACTCCCAGTCTTAGTAGAATGGTTCTGTGTTGTAGGTGTGTTGCGGGGGCCCTTGGCTGCAGGCCATGTTCAGCCATAGCTGGGTACCTCCGGGGCTACCTGGTAAGGGTCACCAAGCAGTCCACAGGTGACTGCCACCCATGCTGGGCTTATAAGTGCCTTGAGTCAGAAACCAAGGCCAGCTGCCACTGGTGCGAGGCTTAGGGCTGCTTAGCAAGAGGTACAGGGCACGCCGAGGCCAGTTGCTGCTTCTTTGGGTTTAATGAGCCTTTGAGAGATTTTAAGAAAGTTCAGAGCATAAGCCAAAGCAACGATTTGTGTGGAATAAATCACTGAAAGTGGCTTAGGTGGGTCCACAAGTTGGTGGAGGCAGAGTCCCAGGGAATCCCCTGGGTGGAGTAGCCCTTGTTATCCAGGTTAATGGTGGCTCAGGTATGGCAGCACCTGCATCTGCAGGCTAGGAGGAGTGAGGGCTTCTGCCTGTACCTCTGTCCAGGAGCCAGCTGCTGCTCCAGTCCTTGCCCTAGAGCCTGACAATTCAGCACCACCCCGTATGTCCCTGGCACCCCTCGAGCAGCTGCCCCATAAGTGGAGCTCAGAGTGAGCACATCCGTCAGCAAGTAAGGCCAGGTGTGGGCCCTTTATGAGGAAGGTCTCTGCTTCCTGCAGCCTCCGGCTCACTCATACTCAGCCTCTGCTGGTTTTCACAACCAGTATATATTGAAATATAATGTTATAAGTTAGGACCTTATTTTCAGCAATTTTGCCAAGTTCACTTATTAATACTGATAACTTGATTCTTTTGGAATATTGCCTATGAATAATCTCAATTTTACTTTTTTCTATCCAGTCTTTTGCCTTTTATTTCTCATTCTTGCCTTACTGCACTGATTAGAATCTCCAGGACATTATTGACTGGAAGTGATGAGAGTAAACATTCTTGTTTTATTCCTTACCTCATAGGGTAACATTTACTGTTTCACTTGTAAAGTTTTTGTAAATATTATTTATCAGTTTAAAGAACTTTCTTTCCATTTCTAGTGTGCTAAGAATTTTCTCATGAGTGAATATTGAATTTTATCAGATACATTTTTTGCATTTGTTGAGATAATTTCTCCCTTTTATGAATTACATTGTATAAACCAACCTTGCATTCTTTTTTTGTTAGAACTGAAATGTCATTTATTAATTGGAAAAATTCCACTTTCTTCTTTTTGTAGGTGGTCCATATGGTCGACTAAAAAGTTAGAAAACAGAATCTAATTATAATATATTTGTGTAAAATAGATTAGTTTTCTCTTTAATTATATCTTTTACATTTAACAGACTTTAATTTGGTCCAAAATTTCAGGCACTTGGCTTGACCATGTGAAGTTAAGATACAAACAGGTGGCTTAGAATTCTTATCTGTTTATTTCCTGAATCCTGGAAAATTATGTGCTTAACTGGTAGCATGTGATGACTATTCAGTGATTGCTTCTGGATGGGCCTTTCTGATTTGCAGCTGAGAGAGGCTATAATGAAAGGCCAGCGTGATTGATTCAGTTCTCACATCGGCCAGAGTACAAGTGATTGGTTGTAGTGAGACTCTGTTCCAGTCTCCAGTAGGCCTCTTCTGTGTGTTCCCAGTTGTAGGACTTCTGTTCTGCTAGACTTCAGGCGACTCCCAATCATGGTGTTTCTGTAGTTTAGTTGTAATTTTAATGTGGTTGTGAAAGGAGGCAAGCACAACATTTACCAACTCTGCTATCTTGACCAGAAGCCCAGCCTTGCATTCTTGAGTAAATCCAGTTGGATCACAGTGTATTGACTTTTTAATATATCATTGGGTTTGGTCTGCTGATATTTTAATGGGTTTACATCTCTGTTCATGACAGTTTGGTCTATAATTTTCTTTGTCATTTTCAGGTTTCATATCAAGATTATCTTGGAGTCACAAAATGAATGGGGATATGATCCCTCTTTTTCATATTTTAAAGGTCTTGTTTTTATAAATTGAACCATATTAATTATATAATATTTTGTGCATTTCCAGTTCACTTTGTTATGGGAGCTGTAAATTATGCAGAAAATAAACTTCAAATGTGCTACCTCTGTATTCTTACCCTAGAATCCTTCTTTTCTTCATTCAAATAGCTCCATCAGTGATATATTTACATAATTTTTTCATGTCATGTGTTGTTTTTATAAAAGAAGTAATTTACTTTTGAAGATTAGAAATGTGCAAATACAAGCTCTAATATTTCCAATTATCTAGTGCCTCATTTTATATTCATCCTGGGGTGCATATAAGCCTGCTCGTGAGATTACTTTTTTGGAGACTGCATTAGAAGTGGTCAAGCTATGACACTAGGATAATGATTCATGGTATAATCCAGGCTGATATGATGATGTCCTAAATTGAGTCAAGGGGATTGAAAAAAGCAGCTGGATTTGAAGTACTAAGGAGATGGGATGTATAAGACATAAATGATTAATTGTACATGAAAAGTTAAAGGTGTAGGTACCTGAGCTTGAGTGGATGATGATGCAAACCATTCATTGAAATGGGGAACATAGGAGAAATAACAGGTCGTTATAGTCATTTTGAGTTTGAGTTGTATGTGAATATTCAAGATATAAGCAGTAGCAGTTGAAAACAAGATGAGCTGTATTCACATCTCCACTCAGCTGATTATTAATATCAAAGATACATCATCCCTTGTGTGGTCTTATGAATCTTGTTTTTTTTTCATTTGTCTGAGGCTTGCCAGCCTAATAGCATCATTTTGATAAATACTATGAAGTTTTAGAAGACAAGAGGAATTCATCCACAAATTTAGCTTCCTTTCCTTTAAAAATAATCAGGAATATCTATTATTTGTATTAAGAACTATAACAGCTTATGAGCAGTTTCTTTCTAGTAGGAAATCTACACAGCCTCTGCCTTTATGGGGCTTATTCTATGAATTCCTGAAGTATCTTCATAATGACTTGTGACTCAGCTATGAAGATGATTTTTGTAAACATAGTAGAGATAAAGTCTAGCTAGTTGTCTATCTGATCAAAAGATTCCTTTGTATCTGTGGCTATCCCATCTGTTGTTTCCTTATAACTAAAACTTCTGGCACATGGTACATTGGAAATGGTGTTTCATAGACCTGTATTTGAATTCTAACTCAGCCATTTATTAACTGTGTGATCTTGGACATGTTATATAACTTTGGGGTGCTCATTTACATGCTCTGTTAACAATAAACCTAAACAAAGAATGGAATTTCCTACCTACCTTCCAGTGTTTTTGTTGAAGACTAGAAGATAACTTTTCAATATCTAACAAAGTCTTGGACATTTTAAGCCCTTAAATAAGTGTTTGTTTCACTTCTGTGTCACAGACTGATCAGCTGATACGACACTTCTCCTATATAGCATGACATTTTTTCCAGGAAGTCAGACTTGTACTTCCCTGTCAACACACCTTTGTAGAGGCTGTGGTCAGATCTTGTGGTTTGGGGAGCATCTGTCATCGCATAAGCCTCTGAAGTCATATGCATAGTTTGAAGTTTGTAGGTTTTAAAGGGGTCCAAGTTTCCTGGTTCAATTCTTATTTTACAGCTCTGAAAACCATGATCATTAGAGGTGGTCAGTAAGTTAGAAAAGCTAGTCTTTTTGTGGCAGAATCTAGGTCCATTGACTCACATTCTAGTCTTTTTACTATGTTATCAGGGGCTTTGATTTTGTTTAAAAAACACTACGAAAGTGGGAAATGAGAAAAGAGATATACACAATTTGTTTTGCCAATAAGTTTTCCAGCAACTTAGAAATTATTTTTTGTCTCTTTTTACAGTTACCTCATTCATTCAACAAATATTTCTTGAGGATTTACTATGAGTCAGGCACTAAACAAAGAAAAATTTCTGCCCTCGTGAATGTCATGTTCTACAGGGGGGAGTCCTAAAGGATGTAAGGGAGGGAGTAAGCCTTATGTTAATCTTCTAGTAAAAGGAATGGCGAGGTAATTTAGAATTTATAGACCATTGTAAGCCTTCTATTTCTAGTAACATGAGAAGTCTTCTCAAGAGTTAATATATTTTTATGGTAGAGCTTGCAAATTTGCCAGCAAATCAGATTTTGCCTGTGAAAGAAGAGTTAAGAGTGACCCAGGGTTTTGGCCTGAGTAACATGAAGAATGGGGTGGCCATTTACTGAAAAGGGGAAAGCTGAGAGAGAGGCACATTGAGGTGGGTGAAATTAGGAGTTGAGTTTTGGGCAGTTTGGAGTTTGAACAGTTAAGTTTGGAATACTTGTTAGGCAGCCAGTTGAAGATGATGAGTATACAGTTGAATATGGATCTGGTGTTCAAGGGAGAGATGAAATCTGAAGGTATAAATTTTGGTGTCATCCCATAAAGAAGTATACTGAGCAACACATGATGGGAATGAATATAGATAGAAAAAAAGAGTCCAAGCCAAACCCTGAGACACACAAGCATTTAGAATGAGAGAGAAATAGAAAAGGAGCAACCATGGAGATTTGAGGAAAAACCAAGTGGTTATGGTATCCTGGAAATCAAAGAAAGTATTTTAAGAGGGAGTAATGGTCTTGGTTAACTGCTGCTAAGTAAAGTATAATGAAACCTGAGAACTGATGATTGGATTTAGTGATATGAAGATCATTGAGGACCTTAACAAAAGCCAGATAAGACAAGGTTTAGAAGAGGAGGAGAGGAACAAAATTAGATGTAGTGAGTTCCAGAAATGGAACCATGTTTGAGAGTTTTTGTTTTTGTTTTTGTTTTTTTAAGATAGGAGAAATAACAAGTTTGCACCTAATAGAGAAGGACAAATTGATACATGGTGGCACATGGGGGAATTTCCAGAGCAATATCTGTTGATTTGGCTAGAGGGGATGGATCTATTGAAGGAGTGGAAGCATTGGTCTTACTAGGATCTTAATCAGTTTCGTTCATAGCAGGGATTGGCAAACCACAGTTCTAGATCCAAATTCAGAAATAAAACTTTATTGGAACACAGCCACACCCATTCATTTAGATATTATTTATGGCTGTTTTCAAACTAAAGAGGCAGAGTTGAGTATTTGCTACAGAGAAGCCTAAAATATTTACTGTCTGGCTCTTTTTAGGAGTTTGCCAACCCTAGATTTATGGTAACTAAAAGAGAAGATGGGATGAAATATGAGTAAGAGAAGGGAAGAACTAGAAGGCAGCTCTAGGGAACTGAACATTTTGAAAAGGTATTCAAATATCATTTGTGGTTTGGGTCAGATGAGATAGGAAATCAGAATCTTGAATTTAGAGCAAAATGAGTTTTGGCCGAGGTACTTTTTCCACAGCTAAATTCTTGGACAGACCCTAATCTCCAAAGCTGGAAGTGAACTGAGTAGTCAGCTATTGCTATGTTACAGATTGCCTCAATCTTAGCAGTTTAAAACAAACAGTTATTATGTTAGTTTCTGGGGTCAAGAATTGGAAACAGTTTACCTATATGGTTCTGACTCAGTCTCTTATGAGGCTACAATCTGCCAGGACTGCCATCATCTAAGACTTGGCTAGGTCTAGAGGATCAGCTTCCTATCTCACTCACAGGGCAGGAGGCTTCAATTCCTTGCCACATAGGTTTCTCTCATAGGACTGCTCACAACATGGTTTCCCCTGTAAAGAGACAGAGTGCCCAGGACAGAAGCCACAGTGATTTATAACCTAATCTCAGAAGTGACATACCTTCACTTATGCTGTATTACATTGGTCACACAGATCAAGGCTGGTACAATATAAGGGTGATTTCAGAAGTGTGGAGATCATTGGGAGCCATCTTGGAGTCTAGCTACCACAGACCCACTTGAATGTCTACAAAATTGAGAGTGACCTTGTGTACGTCCAGCTTTGCCATGTAACCATTGTTTTCATAATTGGCCCATAACAGCTATTTGTGACAGTTTGATTACATTAACGCCCAACTACACATTTTAAATATTTTTTCTAAGCCTTTTTTTTTTCTGATTACAAAAGTGATATATATTCATGGTATAAAACTGGAATACAGAAAAAACTGGAATAAACAAAAAACTCTGGAAATTAAACATTTTTCACGTTCCTGTTTAGGTTACTCTTACTGAAATTTTATTTTGCTATCTAATGTTTTTCTTGTTTGAACTAATGCATTTCTCTTTAAGAGTTTATACAGAAATCTATTTGTAAACTGTTTTCACATATTTTGTCAACATTTTTCAATGTCATTTAGTACTCACTAATTTTTTTAATAATTGTTTTATCATCCATTGTATGGTATGCATAATTTAATTCTTCATTTATTATTATGATTATTATGATTATTATGAATACTATTACAAGAAATATTCTTGCCATTAATTCTCTACGCACAACCGTGATTATGACAGCCTTTTTTAAAAAAAAAAAAAAACAGCAGTTCTTACTAATAATTCACATACAAGTTCAGCAAAAGCAGTAACTAAGTAGAAGCTTTGTAACATTTATATTAGTTCCCAGCTAGGACCATGGTGGCGTTTCTGTGTTGAAGGTTCATAAATGTCATTGGTTCCAAAGGGCCCTAGGATATTCATGTCCTCAGTGAATTTGCAGATATAGTTCAGTCACTATAAACATATCTTACATAAACCTCTTGTGTTGGATATAAGAACATAGCACATCTAATGTCCTTCAAACTCTTAAGCTTCATAATACATATATAAGGTAAGAAGTAAAAAAATGTTTTGCAGAGATTTGCTACCTGCTATAGTGATTTTAGTAAATGACTTTATTATCAGAAGATTGAATTTCTGTCTAGTCAAACGTTATATAACATTGACATGGTTGTATTTGTTAAGAAAATTGCATGAAGTATCAGCTCAACTTAGCAAAATTCTCTTTGACAATTCTATTTTTTTTTTTCAGGGGCTATTTTTGAAAACGAGTCTTGTAAAAGCACACTTAGTTTCTAAGACCAGTGTTCAATTTGTCCATAATATATAATGCATTGTAACTCCAGATAATACAATGTAGCATTATCAGATGGGAAAGCAGTCTTGTCTTTTTTGCTGGCTCTCCTTTCCCTGACCATCTCCTCAAACAGCATTCTTAACTGGGATTCCTGTTCTTCCTGGGAGAATGTCTCAGAATTTTACCCATACTGTTCTCTGTTAACCTTTCTTGGTACTGTTGTTCAACTACATATAAATGCACTTTACTTGTTATCATTTAAACCATACTTCCCTATACTGTCCACAAATATTTCATTAGTAGAAATTGAAAAATGTATCAGATCAAGGTATAAGGTTTAAGGGGAGAAGAATGAAAAAGGAAATGAGCAGTAGCAAATAATATAGAGAGACAGTATTAAGGAATTTAGATTTTAACCTAAGAGCAATGTGGAGTCCTTGAAGAATTTTAAGTAAGCCATGGGAAAATAATTTTACTTTTTATTGTGATATTTACATGAATGACAGACAATATTCATAATAAGGGGTTTCATATGCATTCCTTCACTATTTTAGTTAGTATATAGTGTTTTGAGGTGGCAGGGTCAAAATCCTCATTTGATATCTTCATTTGTTCCCATGCTTGGTATATATTTACATCCTATCAACTGAAATATTATTAGCAATTCAAAGTTAAGAACTACCAGAATTTTCTTGCTTCTATTTCTATTTCTTGGATTTATGAGAATGACAGCTATATTTAGGCCTAAGAATTTAGACGATTGGACTTAAACAAGCCTCATCTATTCATGCTTGTTGTTTCTCAATATAAAATCTTATAAAATAGCATGTAAGAGCTTTAATATTTTATTTTTCTTCTCTTTGAATCTTTACAGTCAGAGTTCACTAATTTGAGATTAGTTGTGATTCTCTGTGAGACCACTACTGATTTCTTGACAGCAAGAACCCAGAAAGGAAGAAATGTGATTTATGAGAAACAGCCAATTATCTAGCAACCAGAATCCTTTGTTGTTAGAGTCTATTGTAACAAGTCTCTTTGTCCTCATACAGCACCTGTCACTGTGTAACCAAGACCACGTTTTTGAATACTTGGCATAACAGGACACTACTAAATTACATTGAGGCCAGTCCCTCAGGAGGTTAAACTCAGACTCAATTGGTTAAACTCAGTCTTCCAGTATGATGGATTGGTTAATGTGGAAGCCTATTAATGGGTACTTGTTACTAAGTAAAACAAACATACTCAACCCATCCCTTGACCTGAACCCCCAATTTAGGGGTAGAGTGAAAGAATTGAGAGTAAGGGATATTATATTGGCATCAAAAGTCATTTGCAAATATACAGGGATTTCACATCTGATCTAACTACACTGGCCACAGGTACATAGAATCTGCCTGAGTCAGTTCCAGTTTTAATTCTACCTCAACTTACTGTGGAATTTCTTGTGACTTTCCTCAATCTTTATTTCCTCACATGAAAAATGAAAGTTGGATTATTTTAAGACTACTTTTTATAGTTCTTTAGGTGCATCATATTTACTTAAAAAATATCTTGCAGTGAAATTTCTAGGTAAAAATGAAAGTAACTTGAAATCAAATCACATGTAAAATTGGAAGAAATAGACTAGTATACTTAAAGTTATTATATGAGGTCCCCAAGAAAATCTCACTTTCTTTGGAGCCTGGACTTTCCAAATATTAATCTCTTTCATCATCAGATTGTCCCCTCTATATTAGTTGAAGCTTAGAAGCCTCAAATGAGATGCTACAACTTTGCTTCTGACCACTAGTTTGAATTTAGGCACATGTGTTTAATGTTTCAATTTTAAATGTATGATTGGCTTTTAGTGATAGTTTGAAAAGATTGGAGGTTTACTTGTGCTCAGCCTATGATTCCTGATCATTCCTATGAGCCGTGACTGTACCCAGTAAATCCCTTAAAGAGAGAGCACTCTTCTTGCTCACTCTCTCCCACCCCACCCCCACCTCTCCTCCCGCCTCCAGAGTAATAGGACGTGTATTCTAGTCCATATTCTTGCTGTTAGACATATTGGAAATGCTTGAGGAGGGTTGTCCTTTCCTTGACCCCATAGAAAATTACTAAATGTGGGACTTGTTTTAAATTAATGTTCTCCAGTCTCTTCTCCTTCCTCCGTCAGTCTGTCTGTAACCCCAGTGGTCTTTATCCCGAACATAATGTTTTGCCCAGTGGCATCATCCCTGACTCAGCTCCTCCACTTTATCAATTTCTTCTCTGTCTCCCTTACCTCCCCATACAAAGTCCAGGTTTATTTTTACTTACCTTTTGCCTAGTGTTGTCAAACTTCAACAACAGATATGAAGAGCTTAGTAGCTGGTACAAAGTAGTACATTCAGTAAATGTTAGTTGTTTTTAATCTTGGCCACTTTCTATTAGATGAACCATACAAAATTACTGTTTTTATGTGTAAAAAAACAGATCATGTTGCCAGTTTCATTCGATTCAACTTTATAGATATACAGAGAGATGGTTCTTAAGCCAGATGCAGATTAGAATTATCTAGGCAGCATTTTACGAAATATATACATACACTGTACTCATCCTTGCCCAGTGAATCAGTACTCAGTCTTGGGAAGAAAAATCTAGAGTGCTACAAGATGTTTTTATGATTTTCAGAGAATTTCCAAGTCATTTTTTTTCTAGTTTGTAATTTTACATTATCTCTCATGAAACTTAAACGTAGGATTTTGCACTTTTCAAATATACTTTTGCCTTTTCATGAAAAAGAATCAAGAGTAGTAAGCAAGCCAGTTTAATCAATATTAGTTTACCTTGTCTCTGTTGACTTACAGCGCAGCTTATCTACATGATTTATAATTTTAATGTAGCCAAAAGAAAATGAAGGGAATTTCTTTGAACAGTAGCTGTCTCCCTTCACTGGTGGTAATTTGTGTGTTGTGTTCTTAGCGAGATTTGAAATCTCTGGGTAAGTGGGCTCTAAATAAGCCCAAAATTATGGGCATAATTTTTTTTTTTTTTTAGTTCATTGGCAGCTGTAGATAAGAATATTAAAATCCAGAAAAGAGAATCTGAGCTTTTTTTTCTACATCCCACTATCATGTTAACTCTAAATTTACATTCCATTTTTTCCTAGCTGTTTGCATTTCTTAAAAATGAGTACATATCTTTTGTTTAATTCAGAAAAAAAATTTATCGGGAAAGAATATTGAATTGTATCTCATATCTTTTTATGTCATTTACATGGCTTTTTTCATTGGGCCTATTCCTATTATTATATTCTAGCATTCTTAAGCTATTATTGCTGGGATAAAACACAACTATAATGGATCATTTTTTTTTTCAAAGAAGTGAATTTCAGGTGTTTGTATTTTGTGGAACTTGTGTGTTCATTAATGAAATTGTAATATGGCTTTTGGGAGGGATATGATTATTGCTATTTTGGTATCATTGGCTTTTATTACTCAAATAAAATGATTGGGTAGCTTTTCTGTGCTAACCATAAAAATAACCTTTTTATGTTTAAAAGAAATTGCCTCTAAAACTGGGCCACAAGCTTAGTAGAAAGATCATTCTTGTCGGTTTCTTTCATAGTGGTCATAAAGTTTAGATGGTAAATGCTTAGAATCTGGATTTTTTTAAATCCTTATTCCATACCAACCATGCGATTTGGGCATTTTTAAAAAGGTTATATGGCTCAGTTTTCTCATCTGTAAAATGTAGATAATTGTTATAAAGTCTTGGGAGTCTTGTAAGATAATCAAGTAGTTGAAAAAGTATGACATGGAGCAAACATTCAAGAAATTAAATGAAAATATTTTGTGTTATTATCCTTTCTCCAGTATAAATCTTACTTTTCTTTTTATCTGCTTTCTTTAGAATTTTTCTCCCAGCTTCTTCAACCATATGACTGATTGAATACTTTGTATAAAATAGTCTTATAGAAGATCAAAATTCAAAAATATTAACACTAGGTGATAGAACCATACAGGTGACTTTCCCCCCTCTTCTCTTTACTCTCTACATTATATAGATGAGCAATTATTACTTGTATAATCATGAAAAATTGTTGAGGGAAGGAGGGGCTCAAGTCCCATGCATGCATGCAAGTATGTGAGGAAGAATAGGGGTAAGGATAATGATCAACGTTAATGTAAGATTAGGAGTTCTGAACAGCATTCAAGATAGCCCTGGAAATTACCTGGTAAACAAATTTGCATTGGAGAATTATTTGATAATATTTAAGTTGTCATTAAACATAAGTTTAGGTCATGTATTTCTTATATTGTCAGAGAAAGTTTTTAATTTAAAAAGTAATGTTTTCTGTACATTTGCTATGCTGTACTTTTACAGTAAGCTTTTTATTTATAGTACATAACAAGAGGTTAACCTGACTGGATCAAGTCAGAATTTCAACTCCCGGTGAAATGACAGAGGAAGAAGATTTTACAGACAGAATTTTGTGAATCCATAACAGCACTGAGACTAGAAACAGTGACTGTCAGCAAAGCAGAGACTTTCCAGACTCCAGAAGGCAAAATAAATGCATTGATAGATGAATCAGGGTGGAGGACGCCACTGCCCAGCACACCCGCAAGGGAAGGCCGCAAGCTTTAAGCTCAAGTCAATAAGAACAGAGAGCAGAAGAGATGATAGGACATGGTATTATTTAAAAGAGGGTGTATTAAGAGCTAACTGGATATTCTACCCATATACCCAACCCATACAAAGATTGCAACATTGATTCCCATGCTAATTTTGGAAATCTACTTTCAAAAAAATTGTTTTTGAACTCTCAGCCTAAGGAGGACTAGGAGTTCTAATGAAAGAGTTAGTGACCCAGAGTATACATCTCTCTTTTGGTATTTGGAGAAAGATCCACCCTATCAACCTGTTGCTTGCCCTTGAGCCCTGAAGTGAAGCATGTCCATTAAAATGCCAATGAACACAAAGTCTGTTACCTCTCCCGATCTGGTATGGGAAGCAGGTATACCCAACAATGGAGGAAACTGCTACAGTAAACTGGGAAAGCAGGAAGAAAGAAAGCCTAGCCAGTGGTGACATGAAATTATACAAAATGTAATACAGGATACTATTGCCAGATTAGTAAAGGTTTTGAATTAACAATTCACAAAGTAAATACATGGAAAAAATATTCACCCTTTTTATGTAATCATATCAAAAATCAGATTTTTAAAAAAGAATATTGTTAGTATGAATGTTGTAAACAATCGCATTTTTGAAAAGCAGTTGGACCATGCATGTGCTTAATAAACTTTAAACCACTCATTCGTTTTCTTACAATCTGCTTCATGGAAAGATTTTAAATGTAGAAATAGAAGGTCATTCGTTATAATAGTGAATAATTCTAAACAGCTCTAATGTCTTATTACAGGATTTGGTAAGTGAGCTGCTTTTTATCTATAGGATGATATATCAAATAGCCATTAAAAATTGTAGCTATGAAATCGACAAAACGACATAGAAAATAAAGTATAATTTAAATGAAAAGATATGCAAAGGGCAAGCTTGTGTGTTACAACTTAATAATTCTCCCCACATCTTTGTACTTGATCTTAACATCCTTGAAGTCAGCAGTCTTGACTTGCTCATCCATGTATCCACCCACCACCCTGTCTGTCCCAATGCCCAGCATGCTATTTGACTCACAATAAATGTATGTTGACTCAGAAAATAGGCATAGGATAAAGAAACAAAGGAAATCCAAAAGCAAACCAAAAGTTTAGAAAAGCCACTATACAAAGAGAGAGCTAACTTAGTAATGATACACACATTAAAAAATGGGATTTAGACATCCAGGTGAACAAAGCTTCCAAGATGCAGTGCAGAATTTGCAGAGCTCATGGACGGATTAACCCTTACATGAGCTCTCCTTGCCACATTGAGATGATCCTTACTGAAAAAGAGCAGATTGTTCCTAAACCAGAAGAGGAGGTTGCACAGAAGAAAAAGATCCCAGAAAAAACTGAAGAAACAAAATATTATGGCCCAGGAGTAAATTTAACATCACATAAATGCTAATAAAAGTAAGCAAAAAAAAGTCTTCATATATACTTAGATTTTAAAAAAAATATTTGGTTTGCTAATGACTTTTCTGTTAAACTTTTTGTCAGTATTCTGTGTGTTAATATAACTCTTAGTTGAATAATTTTTAAGCTAGATCATTCATCCATGGTTAATTCAGTTATTTTTTCCAGTTATATTTTTTTAAATTAGCAAAACTTTCATAGACAATATCAAGTTCATAAAGATATCAATGAGAAACTGTTTATATACACTTAGTTTATAGGTCTTACACAGTAAAACCTAAAGCAGATATGAATTATACTTTTTTGTTAGCTTTATGAAGCATCCAGGTTTTGAATATTTCTTCATCCAATTTTGTAGCCTAATTCAGTAATAACCTTTTATGTATTTAATTTCCAGGTAGGTATTATAGTCACATAGTTTGAAATTCAAGAACGTGATTCCATAGTGTAGCGGTTAGCACATCTGCTTTACACACAGGTGGTCCTGGGTTCATGCCGCAGTGGAGCCACGGTCCATAGTCTACGGCCATACCACCCTGATCAAGCCTGATGTCTGATCTCGGAAACTAAGCAGGGTCGGGCCTGGTTAGTACTTGGATGATAGGCCACCTAGGAAGACCAGGTGCTGTAGGCATAAATAATAATAAATAAAAATAATTTAAAAAATAAAATTCAAAAGATTACTGTTATGTATCCTTCCAGGGTTAGCATAGGAATACAGAGGTAAAATATATATTCTTTAATCTATTCTTTAATAGATTATATTGTTTTATATAAACAATATAATCTATTATAAAAGCACATTTAAGGGTTTAAGACAAATGTTGAAATAGCTGTAAATAGTAGTTTATCTTTTACCTTTCAAGTTCCACCCTTTACTTATTTTTCAACATTGCTCAAGTTAAGTCATCATGTGGTAGCAAAACCACTGACTGGGGCTGGGATTAAGAAAACTGCTTATCCTTAAGCTATACTGTACTTAGATGCTTTTAAAATATTTTGATCTGTTAAAAGATCAATACTGGTTTCCATCATTTCCTTTCATTAACTCTTCTCACCACCCATACTCCCTAAAAGAAAAGCTGCTTGTCCCTCTTTTCCTTACTCATATCCACTCAAGCCAGATAGTTGGGTAATTTGACTTGAATTTTCCCTTTCCTTCACCCCTCACTTCTAATCTATTCCCAGATTTGGTTGACTTTTCCCTTAACAGCTCTTGAATCCATCCACATTTTCTCCTTAGTCCAAACCCAAGTCATCATTGCCCTGTAGCCTTCCAGATGTTCTCTCTGCCTTCTGAGTCATAGTTTCTCACTTAAAAATTGGTGGGTCTCCATTGCTCTGAGGATAAAAATCTAAATTCCTGGTATATAAAGTTCTGTTTCTGTTTTTTTGTTTTTGTTTTTGTTTTGGTTTTGTTTTGTTTTGTTTTACTTTTTATAGCTTTGTCACTCACCATCACCCCCAGGTGAACGTGGTCTGCTGATGTTTGTTTTTCAAGTCTCAGCCATCACTTTTTCATGCATTCTGGAAATTTTTTGTTAGTTTTAACAACATCAGAAATTCTCTTCATAGATTAAGGGTAAAGAATACTCTAGGAGGTAGATCAGATGACTCCAAAGTCTTTTAACCATTATTTTTTATCATGAAGAAATTTTATATATTAGGCTTTTTTCATTATCGAGATCTTGTGCCTCTACCAATATACCATCTTCTTGTCCCAAGAACAGGACCTATCTTGATTTACTCGTCACCCTTTATGTTATCTGAGTATCATTATTATCTTCATATATATCTATATAGTTTGTATTAGTTTTATTCTTACTATATACTCTGTATTATATTTATTTTTATATAATGTGTTGATTATATGTTTTTTACATATTACATGTTGATTATAATATATTGGTTACCCTTTGAATCTCTTGCTGATTGCAGTTTTTCAGTTGATTCCTTTGGCCTAAGTATAAAATAAAGTCTGTTTGTAATGCTCATTTGCCTCTATCTTTCTCTTTCTAATACCATCAGATACTACTTTATGCACAATGTTAAATAAGAGTGAAGAGGGTGGGCATTCTTATCTTACTCCTGACATTAATGAGAATGCTTTTATTTCATCATTAAGCATGATATTTTTATGGTTGGGGTTTTTAGATAGCCAATTTCTGTGTGTATTAAGTGAACACCAGTAAATTTCTACTTTATTTAAGGATTTTTATAAGCAGTAGACTTTGAATTTTATCAACTATCTTTCCAGATCCTATAGAGATGATATGATTTTTTGATTAATACCAATAATTATATTGACTTCCTAAAATATAAAGCCATTATTGCATATCTGATTGAATTGCACTTAGTCACTTTGGTTTATCTGGTAACATTTTTTTAATTTAAAATTTTCACACCATATTCACGTCAGTCAATCTACTTTTCCTTTAGTCTCTCTTTGTTAGGACTTTAAATAAGTGTGAACCTAGCTCTCTAAAAAGAATTTGGAAGCTTTCTCTATGCTCTAGAATATTAAATAGTATTGATAATACACCTGTTCTTTGAATGTTTGGAAAAATATATCTGTACCTAGTTATAAACCTAAATAATCTTAAATCTCTTTTAAAATAGAATTGTGTTTATTGCTTTCTTGGTCAAGTATATTCTACTCTTCTAAAATTGTTCATTTTAGACTAAATTCCTGTTTGTCTTTATCAAATAGGTATTCTTAATACACATAGGGAGTGTCACGTGTGAATTTTTTTTATATGAAATACTTTCCTTTTTGAGAGTGATTTAGTAACTTGGCATCTGCCTACTTGTGATTAGTTATGATTTTTAATGATTTGATAGGGACTAAACTTTAGTGATCATACACCTTTAATCCACTATTCAAATTGGAGAGGAGGGAAATGCTTCATTTAATCTCTTTATTAACAAAGACTCTCAGTAAGATCTTTTACTACCTAATATTTTTGTTAGACTAAAGTTTGATAATAAATGTCTTTACTACAAAAGTCTAAGCAGATGATAATGAACTCTGGAAATATAAAAATCATTGGAATTTTTATTTTTGGCGGCAAAGGAGTGTTTGATATCTTACTTGGTAGAGTATTCCTTATCAAGTATAGGAGTACTAGATTGATCATTTGTTAGAAAATTTCTTAAAGTTTAAAATGGAGAGCTTAGAGTTTGGATTTGAGATATGTGATGTGAAGTGCCTTGACCCACTTCCTGTATGTGATAGGCTGACTGAATGACCCAACAAGATACCCATGTCTGAATCTCCAAAATCTGAATGTTACCTTCTAAGGTAGAAGAGACTCTACCTTAGAAGGTGTGATTAAATAAGTTAAGGATTTTGAGATGGGATGATTATTTTGGATTATCTGTCTAGGCCTTAAATGTAATCACAAGTGTCCTTAAAAGAAGGAGATGGAGTTTTGACTACTGTGTTTTTGTTGCACTTAGCATGAAAAATAGAATTTTCTTATGTATGTGTTTGTCTGAAGTTCCAGGAAGGTGGGGGCTTTGAGTTATTTATCATCAAAACAGCATGAAGACTAGGGGTTGGAAGCTAAGCTATGGAATGCAAAGGTTTTGAAATGCAAGGAGAGGAATATATCCTTGGAGGGAGCTTCTTTTCCTAGAGAGCCTCTTGAAAGTATGGAATGTTCAGCTCATAATTAGTAGAGAATAATTAATTGCACTTCGGAAAAATGTCTTTGGGACCCTCTGCCTTTTCTAAGTCACAGACTATATTTTAAATTGTTCTGTAAGGGAAGGTGTTTTAGCCCAGTTGACGTGACTGGTAAATGTTTTGCTTTTAAAATGAGCATACACACAATTCTTAGAGTATTAATTGATAATGGTAATAGCCTGAGCTCATGTGGTACTTACTGTTTAGAAATAAAACAGCAGTTACATAGCCATGAAATGATTACAGCTGCCAAATAAAGATCATAATAGTGACAAGTCATTTTCTGGTTTATTTAGGTACACCTGCAACAGAATACTCCATAAACTTGCTTAGACGTGCTATCTTTCAGACTTTTAGTTACTTATCTGAAGTATACTATTTTCACTATTTCCGAGCAGTGATAGTCATTCAAAAATCTCATGATCATGTCGTTGGTACCCAGGAAAAAGACTCAGTCCTTGTTTGTTGAGTTGAATTGAACTAGCCTCCAATTATAGATTCCTTACCGTATGTTTCACAGTTCAAGCTGCTTCTGCTAAAATACTTATGATATAATAAGAACGAGATCAAAAATTACATATACAGTGTGCTCCATATATGGAGCATATATGCTCCATGTAGATTAAAAGCAGCCTCAAAAGAAGTATGTTAACATGTTTATATTATTAAATGGATAGCAAGGTTTTGGAAGTCTTTTTCTTAATACTTTTCTGTATTGGGCGAAAAGGCATATGGGCATGATTTCTGGGTCCAGCCTGAAGCAGTGCCCAGCTCTCGAATGCCCTATACAATACAGACAGTGTGTGAGGCACAGACACCAGACAGACTGTCCTTGCCCAAACTTGTGATTGAGTTTTGAGTTGCAAAAGCTGCTTTACCCACCAGTATAGCTAAAGCATTTCTGAAGGTTAAGTGAGACTTCGAACATTTGTTTATTTGTTCAATGAACACATATGAACTGAATGGCTGATTTTGCAGTCATGTTAGTTACATTAAGTATAAAGTAAACCAAGCAGACATAGCCCCTGCACTTCAGATATTTCTGGTATGTTAGGGAAGAAGACCTATATCAAACAACACTCAAGCAATTTCTACTTAATAATAATTATGAAGGAAAGCTATCAAATACTATAATGAGCCACAGGGGAGGGAAGAGTTTCAGGTAAGGCTGAGACCCAAAAAACGAGAGGAGTTAGCCAGCTAGAATAAAAATACGCTGAATGGAGGAAACTGCATGGCAAAGGCCAAGAGGTGGAGAAGAGCATATGAAGAACTGAAGGAGACCAATGTGGTCTGTTATAGCTGAGCTGGGAGAGATTGACGCAAGATAGGAAGGTAGGCAGGATGAAGTGTAGTCCTGTGAGCTACAACTTGGAGAAGCTGTATCTGTGACCAAAAGAAGTCAAAGAGATTCTGAGAAAGAAGGGTAAAATCCACCTGGATCCTCTAATAACAGAAAGTCCTTACTTGGGCCTCCACACAGACTCAGTGTTTGTTATAACCTCATGGCCTCCTTTTCTAATGCCTGGTACCATGGCCAAAGGTAACTGGGTGCATTTAGCGTACCTTACCACTACAGCTTCTGGAGGAACCTGGTACACAGATGTTTGTGTAATAGGATACTTGGGAATTGGAGTAGGCGGTGTTGGATTCTATTGATTATTCTACCACCAAATTGTTAGGATACGGTTTCTTTTTTTATAAACTGGCAGTAAGTAAGTAAGCCTTTCAGTTGGCAGGTCCCCCCACCACCCTTTTTTGTCAGTTATTTCTTACTGGAATTAGAAGAAACCTCTCTTTAATTATTACCAGTAAAGGTTAATATAAAAACAAAATGATCATTTAGCCTGTTTTCATAATCTGTGATTATATTCTCATACAACTATTCTCCATTGTTAACATGTGGTTGCACTGAGAAATTTTCACTTCTGGTCACAGCTTATTACTGAACA
The DNA here is from genome assembly GCA_028627145.1 of Eidolon dupreanum. Taxonomy (NCBI): domain Eukaryota; kingdom Metazoa; phylum Chordata; class Mammalia; order Chiroptera; family Pteropodidae; genus Eidolon; species Eidolon dupreanum. The sequence goes on along the minus strand of CM053514.1, from coordinate 46,469,688 downwards.
CTATTATAATAAGAGAAATGACCTTAAGATATATACTTGTATTATCACTGTGGTGTTCTCTGACAAGTATTTCTTCCTCTAAATGAACATACTTCATTTGTCATTTGTTTAAAATCACTACAGAATGAAAACTAGTATCTTGAAGCCTAAGGACATCATACCTCTTTCCCACACTGGAATTCTAAAGAATGTACTAACCATTACTTATTCTCTCTTTCCTTTTAGATTCCTCTTAATCCTTTGGTGACAATTCTGTGACACAGGATGGCCACAAATAAGCCCAAGGGTCAGAATTCTTTGGCCTTACACAAAGTCATCATGGTGGGCAGTGGTGGTGTGGGAAAGTCTGCTCTGACTCTGCAGTTCATGTATGATGAGGTAAGTGCTGATTTTATATGAATATCAAAGTTTGGGCTTTCAGAGAGTATTTCTTTAAATTAGTTCTGGTGATATTTTGGATGGATTTCTTGAATCTTGAAAGCTAATCGTCTTTTTCCATTTTAAAAAATTGAGAGCTAATATACAACTTGATTTATCAAGTAAAAAGCTCAAGGTTTGTAAAAATTTTACATTTTAAAATGCAAAACAAAACTGGAAACTACCTATTTTTGAGCACTCTAACTTTGGCTTTTTTAATTTTAGTGTTCTAATGGCAATTCTCACCTTAAATTAATAAAAGTGGTGGATATAGTGCCTAATTGAGATTTGAGGTTAACACACATAAAGGTCCTTTAATAACCTCAGTAAAAAAGTTATTTGTTGTGTATTTCGCGTGACACTACATTAAATGATAAATGATGTATCTCTAAAATATAATTATTAGACAGGTTAACAGATTTGTATGTATTTATATCAAACTTTGTCCACCCAGATTCTTTACCTAGAGGACTGTTTTCAAGTCTAAATGATTTAAAAGTTAGTAATCTTATTAAGCATTTATCCTCATTTCTTCCTTCCAGTAGAAGCAAGGTTTTGTGGTTACTCTTTCTTACTTAATTCTCATGAGTCCTGCGTGGTAGGTGGGGGTATCCCCATTTTACAGATGAGAAAAAACCTCAGAGAAGTTACCCAACCTGCTTAAAGCTGGTCTCTTGACAAAAAAATCTTGCAGATTTTTACCATTCCATGTCTTCTTCTATTGCCTGCCTCTCAGCACTTTTTTCATACACACAAAACTCAAATCCATCAGTTGTCCTGCTTGTTGGTGACTTTAATAAAAAATTTGGAAAGAGGGATTGAAATAGTACTTTAAATGAAATTACTAATTTATCTGTCCAATTCTGTTACTCATACTATTCATTTTAATAGTTACTCTTCTATTTTTTTTTATCAAAGTGTACAAACTATTTACTTTTGTCAGTAAGAATAATGGGTTCCTTTTTCAAAAATAAAGGTTTATAAAATGTTTTCCATGAAGTAATTATTCTAGTTTCTTAGTTTTACCATTTCCTTTTTCTTTTTTTCCTCACTGCCATCTTTTTTTTAAATTTTAAATTTTATTTTTCAATTATACTGAATATTATATTAGTTTCAGGTGTACACCATAGTAATTAAACATTTTTATAACTTATGAAATGATCACCCCAATAAGTCTAGTACCCATCAGACACCCTACATAGTTATTACAATATTACTATTATCCCTTGCTATACTTTACATCCCTGTGACTATTTTAATAACTGGCTATTTGTACTTCTTAATCCTATTTACCTTTTGACCTGTCCCCCTAAGCCCTGTCCTGTCTGGAGACCATCAGTTGATTCTCTTTATCTATGAGTTTGTTTCTGTTTTGTTTCTTCATTTATTTTGTATTTTAAATTCCACATAAGAGAAATTATATGGTGTTTGTCCTTCTCTTCGAACTTATTTCTCTTAGCATAATACCCTCTGGGTCTATCTGTGTTGTCACAAATGGCAAGATTTCATTCTTTTCTATAGCTAATATTTTATTGTGTATATATGCCACATCTTCTTCATTCATCTATCAGTGGACACCTAGGCTGTTTCCATATCTCAGCAATTGGAAATATTGCTGCAGTGAGCATGGGGGTACAAATGTCTCTATTTGAATTAGTGTTTTGTATCTCTACAGATGATTACCCAGAAATAGAATTGATGGGTCATATAGTTGTTCTGTTTTTAATTTTTTGAGGAACCTTCCTACTGTTTTCCATAGGGTCTGCACCATTTGATAGCCCTCCCAGCAGTACACGAGGGTTCCCTCTTCTCCACATCCTCGCCACCACTTGTTGTTGTTTATTGATGATAGCCCTTCTGACAGGTGTGAGATGATATTTCATTGTGGTTTTAATTTGCATTTCCCTGATGATTATCGATGTTAAGCATCTTTTCATATGTCTATTGACCATCCATATGTGTACCCTTTGGAGAAACGTATATTTTGGTCCTCTGCCCATTTTTAAATTTGATTGTTTGTATTTTTGGTATTAAGTTGTATTAATTCCTTATGTATTTTGGATATTAACCACTCCTTATTAGATGTATCATTAGTGAATATCTTCTTTCATTCAGTAGGTTGTCTTTTCATTTTTTTGATGGTTTCCTTTGCTGTGCGAAAACTTTTTATCTGATGTAATACCATTTATTTATTTTTTCTTTTGTTTTCCTTGCCTGGGCAAACATATCCCAAAAGAGTATTGCTAAGAGGGATGTCAAAGAGTTTACCACCTATGTTTTCTTCTAGGAGTTTTATGGTTTTAGATTTTATATTTAGTCTTTAATTCATTTGAATTTATTTTTGTATGCGATATAAAAGAGCGATCTGGATTCAGTTTTTTACATATATCTGTTCAGTTTTCCCAGCACCATTTATTGAAGAGACTATTTTTATTCCATTGTATACTCTTTCTTGCCTCCTTTGTCATGTATTTGTTGCCTTTATAGCCATGGTTTTCTTTCTGGGCTCTCTATTCTGTTCAATTGATTTATATATCTGTTTTTATGCCAGTACTATGTTGGTTTGATTAATACAGGCTTGTAGCATAGTTTAATATCATGTAGCATGATATTTCCAACTTTATTCTTCTTTCTCAAGATTACTTTGACTGTTTGGGATCTTTTGTGGTTCCATATAAATTTTAGGATTATTTGTTCTAGTTCTGTGAAATGCATCATTGGAATTTTGATAGGGATTGCATTGACTCTATAGATTCCTTTGGATTTTATGGACATTTTAACAATGCTAATTTTTTCTATCCATGAACATGACATATTCACCTATTTGTGTCTATATTCTCAAGAGTTTTCCAAGTACAGATCTTTACCTCAATTAAATTTATTCCAAGCATTTTATTTATTTTCGTGCATTTGTAAATTGGATTGTCTTCTTAATGTCTCTTTCTGATAGTTCATTATTGTATAAAAATGCAACCTATTTCTGAATATTAGTTTTTTATCCTGCTGCTTTACTGAATTTATCAGTCATAATAGTTTTTTTGGTTGAATCTTTAGGATTCTCTCTATATAGCATCATGTCATCTGCAAAAAATGACAGTTTTATTCCTTCCTTGCCTTTTATTTCTTGTATGTTTCCTGTGGCTAGAACTTCCAATATTATGTTGAGTGAAAGTGGTTAACTTTGTCTTGTTCCTGACCTTAAAAAAGAGTTGAGCTTTTTATCATTGAGTATGATGTTAGCTGTGGGTTTGTCATATATGGCCTTTATTATATTGAGGTATGTTCCCTCCATCCCCACATTGCTTAGAGTTAATAATAAATGGATGCTGAATTTTGTGAAATGCTTTTTCTGCATCTAGTGATAGGATCTTATGATTTTTATTTTTCATTTTGTTTGTGTGGATTAGCATGGTAATTGATTTGCAGGTATTGAACCAACCTTGTATCCCAGAAATAAATCCCACTTGAACATGGTGTATGATCTTTTTAATGTATTACTGACTTCTGTTTTCTGATATTTTGTTGAGGATTTTGTGTATCGTTGCTCATCAGGGATATTGACCTATTTGTTTCGTAATGTCTTTGTTTGGTTTTGGTATCAGGGTAATGGTGGCTTCGTAAAATGAACTTGGGAGCCTTCCCTCCTCTCCAGTTTTTTGAAATAGTGTGAGAAAGATAGGTGTTAATTCTTCTTTTAATGTTTGGTAAAATTCACCTGTGAATGCTTCTGGCCCAGGACTTTTATTTGTTGGGAGTTTTTTTTTTTTTTTTTTTTTTTTTTTAATTACTGATTCGATTTTATTAGTAGTTATTGGTCTTTTCAGAATTTCTGTTTCTTCTTGATTCAGTCTTGGAAGACTGTATGTTCCTAGGAATATATCCATTCCTTCTGGGTTGTCTAATTCGTTGGCATATAATTGTTCATAGTATTTTCTTATAATCCTTTGTATTTCTGTGATGTCTTTGTCACTTTTCCTCTTCCATTTCTGATTTTATTCAAGCCCTCATTTTTTGTCCTGGTAATTCTGGTTAAAGGTCTATCACTTAGGTTTATCTTTTCAAATAACCAGCTCTTGGTTTTATTGATAATTTTTATTGCTTTTTTGGACTCTTATTTTCACTCTGATCTTTATGATTTTCTTCCTTCTACTCTGAGCTTTAGTTCTCCTTTTTCTAGTTCTTTTAGGTGTAAGTTTAGATTATTTGTTAGATATTTTTATTTCTTTATCTTATTTTTATTTTTCAATTAGAGTTAACATTTAGCATTATTTTATATTAGTTTCAGGTGTTCAGGATAGTGGTTAGACATTCTTGTTTCTTGAGGTAGGTCTGTATTGCTATGAATTTACCTCTTAGAACTGTTTTGGCTGTGATACACACACGCACCCATATTGGATCGTTGTGTTATTTTCATTTATCTCAAGGTATTTTTTGATTTCTTCCTTGATCTCGATCTTAACTCATTCATTGTTCAGTATAGTGTTATTTCACCACCACGTGTTTGTGTTTTTTTCAGTTTTTTTTTTCTTCTGCTGCTTTGGGGTAAAATGCTCTAAAAATATCAATTATATATATCTGGTGTGATGTGTCATTTAAGGACACTTTGTGGGTTTTCTGTATGAATGATCTAACCATTGTTGTCAATGGGGTGTTAAAGTCCCCTACTGTTGTCTTACTGTGATCCCTCCCTTTATGTCCCTCAATACTTGCTTTTCATATTTAGATGGTCTTATGGTGGGTACGTAGATGTTTACAAGAGTTTACCCTCTTGTTTGAGTGATCCTTTTATCATAATGAAAAGCCCTTCTTTGTCTCTTTTACAGCCTTTGTTTTAAAGTCTCTTTTTTCTAAGTATTGCTACCTCAGCTTTTTTTTTTTTCCATTTTCATGAAATAGCTTTTCCATCCCTTTACTTTGAGTCTGTGTGTGTCTTTTAATCTGAAATGGGTTTTTTATAGGCAGCATATATAAGGGTCTTGTTTTCTTATTTATTCAGCCACCCAATGTTTTTTGTTTGCAGCATTTAGTCCATTTACATTTAAAGTAATTATGGGTAGGTATGTAGTTATTTTGTAACATTAGTGATGAATTTCTTTAGATTTTTCTTGTCTGGGAAGTTTTTTTTCACTGCTTTGATTCTGAATGATAGACTTACTTGGTAGAGTAATCCTGGTTGTAGTTGCTTACTTTTCATCACTTTGACTATTTCATGCCAGTCCTTTCTGGCCTGCAAAGTTTCTGTTGAGAAGTCAGCTGACACTCTTATGGGGGCTTCCATGTAGGTAACTAACTGCTTTTTCCCTTGCTGTTTTTAAGATTCTCTTTGTCTTTAACCTTTGGCATTTTAATTATGATGTGTCTTAGTTTGGGCCTCCTTGGGTTCATCTTGTTTGGGACTCTGTACTTCATGGCCTTGTATGTCTATTTCCTTCACCATGTTAGGGAAGTTTTCAGTTATTATTTCCTCTAATAGATTCTCAATCCCTTACTTTCTCTCTTCTCCTTCTGGTACCCCTATGATGCGAATGTTAGTACACCTGATATTGTCCCAGAGGCCCATTAAACTATTCTCATTTTTTTTAATTCTATTTTCTTTTTGCTGTTCTGATCAGGTGTTTTCCACTACTTTGTCTTTCCTATCAGCAGATCAGATGAAGCAGTGATTTCCTATCACTGCTTCATCTGATCTGCTGATTTCATAAAATATATTCTTCATTTCAATTATATATTCATTTCTGACTGGTTCCTTTTTATGTTTCCTATCTCCATTTTTATGTTTGCTATCTTTGTTGATGTTGAACATTCTTAAAACCAGTTTTTTGAATTCTGTATCGTGGTAGATTGCTTGTCTCCATTCCATTTAGTTCTCTTACTGGAGTTTTGTCCTATTTTTCATTTTGGACAAGTTTATCTCCTCATTTTGGCTGACTTCCTGTGTTTGTGTCTCTTTGGTAGGTGGATCTACTACTTCTTGACAGAGTGGCCTTATGTAGAAGGTGTTCCGTGGCATCCAGTGGCATAGTCTCCCTGGTTACCTTACCTGGGTCCTTCAGGGATGTCCCATGTGTAGGTTATATATGCCTCCCTGTTGTAGTAGGGGCTCAATTGCTGTTAGCTCATTAGCAGGTGTGGCTGACTCTCAGGCAGACTGGCTGTGAGGACTGGCCATGACTACAGCAGTTGGGCTGTTGTGCAGGAACTGTCCCCATAAAAGGGAATCACTTTAACATGGCTCTGGTGTCGACTGAGTTTGCCCTTCAGGTGTATCTTTTGTGGAGGTGATTGGGTGGTGCTCTGGTATGGTCTAAAGCTGGTCACTGGGTATGGTTGGGTCTCAGGCCTCCTGGAAAGAGATTTGGTGCAGGCCAAGTTCAGCCATCGCTAGCGCTGTGCCCAGGGGCTCTTGGTAGATTCTACAAAGTGATCTGTAGTTGGTCGCTTCTGGTGCTGTTTTTGGAGGTCTTAGGAGAGGCTACACTGTAAATTGAGGCTGCATGCCACTAGTTTCAGTCTTAGGACCCTTTGGTGGGCACCACAATGCAAGCCAAAGCCAGCTACCACTTGTGCCAGGTTTGTGACCACTTAATTGAAGGTACTTTCCAGGCCAAGACTGGCCACTGCTATGCCAGGCCTGGGGCCATTTAGCAGAAGCTAGAAGGTATGCCAAGGTCGGCTGCTGCTTGTTTGTTGTTTGTGGATCTTTGAGAGATTTTGAGAAAGTCTGCAGCACGATTCGAGACAGGCTGCTTGTGCAAGTAAGTTGATGGAAGAGGCTGGGGCCAGGCAGGTCAGTTGGGTGAGTGGGTTCTCAGGGAATCACCAGGGTGGGGTGAGCAGTGTCAGCCAACTTATTGGAGAGCTCAGATTTGTCACCTGCCAGCCCTTCTGTCCCTGGAGAGTTGTTCTGACCACAGTCCCTCCAGCCCTCATCTTGATGTTAGTCAATTTAGTTCCTCCATATATGTCTCAAGCTGCTGCCCCAGCACTGGAGCTTAGAGTGAGTTTGTAAGTAAGTCTTTGTGCGGGCCTCTTAAGAGATTCACCTCTGTCTTTAGCAGACCCCGTCCTTCTCAAACACAATCCCCACTGGTCTTCACAGCCAGATGGGGACTTGCAGGCAGTGGTGCCCTGGTATAGGGAACCTGGTGTGAGGCTAGGGCCTCTTGCTCCTCAGGGGAAACCACCACAGCCAAGATATCCCACTCATTTCTTAATGGCCACACCATGGTTGTGGGGCAAGCCCTATTGGTGTCTCCACCCCCCTACCAGTCTTGAAGTGGCAGCTTCTTTATATCCTTAGTTATAGGAATTGTGTTCAGGTAGTCTTCAGGTGGTTCTCAGTGACGGTTGTTCCATAATTTAGTTGTACTTTTGATGTAGTCATGGGATGAAGCGAACACAGCATTTACCTACTCTGCCATCCTGACCAGAACCTAGTTACTCTTCTTTCAGACTAATCCTTAAATCAGTTTCCTTCTTGACAGTAAGGAGGTCAAAAGTAAGAATATTCACATGCCTGACATTTGATGAATGTTTAGGCCTTCATTTATTATTCATTAACATTCAGTATTTAATATTCATAATATCTGATATATTTGAATATTTTTATTCACTAAAGTATTCATAAGTGTTTATAAATATTTAATGTTTGCAAAATATTAGCATGTAAATGTGGTAGAATGTTCTGTAGCTTTCACAGTTATAAAAACACTGTTCCTTTTTTTTTTTTTTAATAATTATTTATTGTGTCTGCCATGTACCAGGCACTGTTGTAAGCTTTAGAGATACAGTGATGAGTTGAACTGTCAGGGTCCCTGCTTCCAGGGAGGTTAAAATTCTAGCAGAAAAATGTAGACATTGAGCAAATATATAAGGAAATATTAGAAATTCAAAATATTTACAGGAACTAATAAAAACCTACAAAAGTATGTGTATATATACACAAATGCTAACAATAATATACTGATCAAAATATCAAGGTGACATGAGGTTAAAAATAGAAGAATGTGAAGTTGTTGTAGTATTTTAAATTCAGAAGTTTGAGAAGAAATCTCAAAGTTCAAGACTTGACATTCACCTGAGTAGTATAAGCCACTACATTGACTTGGTTCATTTTGGAGAAAGAAAAGATTTAATGGTACTTTCAATGCTTATCTAAACATGGACTTATTTTCAAGTTATTTCCACAATTCTGGCATGAAATTTTATATTTAGAGTCACTTAGAAAGGAGTTCTTACACATTTGATAAAATACAGGCATGCCTCGTTTTGTCGCACCCAGCTTTATTGCACTTCACAGGTGTTGTGTTTTTTACAAATTGAAGCTGAGACCCTCCACCAGCAAAAAGATTACGACTCACTTTATTGCGATACTTGCTTTGTTGTGACGGTCTGGAACCAAACCCACAGTATCTCCGAGGTATGCCTGTATATGTATAATAGCTTTTGCAGGTATAAGGTTTTAAGAAAGAAAAAAAGAACATATTTCAAGCTGTAAACAGCCTAGATAGAGCCGATGCTTCAACCCCCACTTTTTGCAAATGAAACCACTAAATTGTCTAAAATGAAATTTTCAGTTAACGTCTTTTTTACCATTGGGGAAAACTGAGTGAAGGGTACAGGACCTCTCTGTGCTATTTTGGCGACTTCATGTGAATCTGTATTTCAAAATAAGTTTTGAAAAGGAAAGATAATTTAAAAAATTGATATGCTTTTCATCTTTTCTAGTTTGTAGAGGACTATGAGCCTACTAAAGCAGACAGCTATCGGAAGAAGGTGGTGCTGGATGGGGAGGAAGTACAGATCGATATCTTGGATACAGCTGGGCAAGAGGACTACGCCGCAATTAGAGATAACTACTTCCGGAGTGGGGAGGGTTTCCTCTGTGTCTTCTCTATTACAGAAATGGAATCCTTTGCAGCCACAGCTGACTTCAGGTATGTCAGGGAGTAATGTCATTGCTCTGACTTATTGCATAATAATTTCTTCCTCAGAAACAAGTGGATAACTAGAGGTTCTTACTTTCACTCTGTATCTAATTGTGTCTGTTCTCTTTTTGATATCAGTATGTGACTCTGACGCTGTATACTTATATTCAGATGATATCCCAGTGCCAGCTGCTTTGGAACTTAAGTTTGTGACAGCCTCAGTACCCAAAATATCTTTAGCATTACAGAAGTATTTCTCTTTGGAGTACAATACTACTACTGCCATAATAGTTGACACTTGGATCACATACTGGTGCACTGACCCAGGTCTTCAATCTTTCTCTGTTATTTACTAGTTTCTCAGCCCCTGTATAATTCAGCAGGCACATTACCATCCTCCTCACAATATACATGCCCTGATAGCACAAACTGAATTTTACAATAGAAATAATAATACCATAGATTGGCACACTGTGTTGTGTTAGACAATATTTTTATATCTTATATACTGTTTGCTTAATCAGAATCTGTCATATATTTCATTTGGTGGGTGATGGGGAAGGTTTTGGTGAAGGGGAGAGGGGTTTTCTCTATACCTAAGAGAAATGTGGCATAAATAAGTTCCTGAATTAGTCCTATAAATACCACACGCATAATCAAAATTATTCTTTAATTGTATATTTTATTTCTGTGTTAAGAGTCTGCTCTGGTATGGGGGACACAAAAGAAGCATGTAGTTTGTCACATAGCCTAGTTAAATAAGGTATGAAACCAAGAGCCAGTTAGGGACAGTGATTACTGATTATTATGAGACCATAGACAGTGATTATTATAGGGGATCCAGGAGAGGAGAGAAGCTGGAGACCTTCATGAAATAGGTGACCCTGAAAGATAAGAAGGATTTCCACAGACGAGGAAAGAAGTCTTTTCAGGTGGTTGAACAAAAACCTGAACCTAGGCTTATACCTAGTATTCCTCTTTGTGTACACTTGAAAGTCTCCATAACTTAAAGGATTCTAAAAGAACATTCCGGGGCAGGGAGTGGGGGGAGCATGTCGCTGAGAACCTTTTAAAACATAGATTTATTTGCAAAGTTAAGTTTGTTAGTCTTTATAAGGAAAGAGTTTTGTATGTGGTAAAGTTCAAAGGGTTGCAGGTTTTGGTAACTTGTAATCCTGGAAGATAAATCGAAATGTACGTAAATGTCAGTGCTTATTCATTCATTCAGCAAATATTTGAGTGCATATTATGTAGCAGGTCCTCTTCTAGGTAACACGGTAAATTTTATCACCATAGTGACCAAAGCCAAAGTGGTTTCTCAAGGGAATAAGGTATTTTTATGCCAAGTAGAATCTTGGGCTGTTGCTGTTACAGTGAATCATTCATTACTCTTCTGTTGTATCTTCAGTGTGTTGCCCTTCCCACAAAGAACAATGTCTTAATGACCGACCAGTTATAGGGAAGGGATTTTTGAGACAGTGAGCCATCCACATGGTTTAACCTGCAAAGTACAGCACAGATGCCAGCTACTCTCTTCAGCCTTCTGGGTCCTCCCACCACCAAAGCCGAATCCATTGTTTCCTCATCCCTGAATGCAATGTACTTGCCCCAACTCCAATCACACTTTTGTACTGAGCTTGATTGATTTTTATGTGTTTTCCCTAACAAGGGAAAAGTTCTCAAGTGCAGAATCCATTTCTTATCTATCTTAGTGTTCCTTGTACCCAGATTTGGCCCATTGATAGCATATAACATGTGATGCTAAGTAAACATTTGATAGAACTGTTAGAAAAGTCTACCTTTTTTGATTCTCACTTTCCTTATGTCAAAAATGAAGAAGCTGGACCAGTTTGTAAAGGTACTTTTCCTACTCTAAAATTCTGTAACAACCTCTAAACTATTTAAAGGAGCATCACATTAAGCAAATGTGTGTGAAGGTTATAGACATAGCATTACCTTTCTCTGACATCCAGCCCATTAACTCTAAAGAGTATTGCCTTCTCACCCCTGAACCCAATAGGTCCAAATTTCCCATGGCCATGTTTCTGATAGCATTAATCATTATAATTTCAATATGGATTTTCCTGAAGCATCTGACTATATATAAAATGACCAGAAGTGCTAGAGTTAGAAAAACAGCTGAGTCTATCTCACATTCCTGGTGGCTAGTGAGACTGAGTGGTAAGTCAGTCATTATTAACATTTAGTTCACGCTGTTGATCACAAAGGAACCTGGATAAGAAAGTAACAGCTACGTTTGCTCTTACCAGCACTGGAAAAAGATTGTGATTGACTAAAGTCCTCTTCACAAATACATCGTATATTTAATAGCAGTAATGGTATTAACATGCTTTTGGTAAGAAATCATGGTGAATGTTAGGAAATGTCACCCTTTCCATCTATGTCTTCCTCTCAAAATCCCATGACCCCAGTTTAATCATGAGAAAAACATCAGACAAATCCCAATTGAGAAATTTTTCTACAGATTATTTGACCAGCACTCCTCAAAAACTGTCAAGGTCATCAAAAATAAGGAAAGTCTGAGAACTGTCATAACCAAGTGGAATCTGAGGAGATGTGAAGACTAAATGTCATGTATCCTGGATGGGATCATGGGAAGCATTTAGGGGGAAGTTACATTCGATACTTTACACTTTAATTTTGTACTTTATGTGCCATATTTATACTGTCTTCCTTGGTGTATGAAACTCAAACGATTGGTGATAGAATAAGGAAAAATAGCTGCTCATTTCCCACCATGTAATAAATGGGTTAATTGTTATTATATACAAACATAAATAAGTGCTAATTACGGATGGTATTTATTTTAACATGTAGAGGTAATGTTAATGTTTCTTTCTTATTTCTTTTATCCAGGGAGCAGATTTTGAGAGTAAAAGAAGATGAGAATGTTCCATTTCTGCTGGTTGGTAACAAATCAGATTTAGAAGATAAAAGGCAGGTTTCTGTAGAAGAGGCGAAAACCAGAGCCGATCAGTGGAATGTTAATTATGTGGAAACATCTGCTAAAACTCGTGCTAACGTTGACAAGGTAAAGGTGGCTCTCTTTACTCCTAGATGTGAAAAAGAGGTTGATTTGCTTTAACTCAGCTTCATTTTGTCCAAAAATTCTGAGACTTTCAAATAGTGATTTAATATGTGTTGATTTTTATCAGCCCTGAATGCTCAGGTAAGTGTTAGGAATTTCTTACTTCACTTTGTCCTTTGATTTATAAGAGACATCAAAACATTAGACATTGCAGCTAAATGTACTGGGGGGTTTTTGTTTTGTTTGTTTTGTTTTGTTTTGTTTTGTTTTGTTTTGTTTTTAGCATAGACAGGATTCCTGACCTGAATCCCTGACTCCCCTCCCCCACTTTTTTTCCTTATCTGGCTGGATAACTTAGAAGGACTTGTGTAAGTCCTCAGAACTGACACCTGCCTGGCCCCATTTAAGTTCTCAAAAGTGAAGGTGCCTCTCAAGATGAAGGACCCCTGAATTAGAGGATTTTTAAATCTCTGTTAGTTTAACTAACAACACTCCCCACCCTCAGCTTCTTTTTCCCCCGAGTGGAAAGGGAAACCCTCTACCCATTTTCCTTACCTGCCCACTTTGTTTAGATTGGCCCTTCCTGGAGACCAGGTGAGGAACTACCCTTCCCTCGTGACTAGGAGCCTTCCCAGTGCATTTCATCCTGCTGCTGGAGACCATCTTCAGTATTTAGGAAGACTGCTCATTGGGCTGAGGGCAGCACAGTGGGGCCTTTCTCAGCCCCCAACTATCTAGGCCCTTCTAAATGCCTTTGAAACTCTAACTGAAAAATTGCCTGCAAAGCTTGATAAATACAGATTCCTGAGTCTTCTCCCCAATCCCTTCACGCCGAGATTTTGATTCATCTGGTCTGTGGTGGAACCTGAGAATTTGCATATTTGTTATCTCCCAGGTGGTGCAGACTTCGGGCTGGTGAACCACATTGAGTAACAACACTGCTCTGGGTGTCCCCAAATTTTAGTGAACTGATCTGCTTGTGTATGTGGATTCATAACCCAGATCCAGAAATTATTAGGTTAAAAATAAGATATTTTTTCTTTTCATTTACTGTAGGTCTTAGGACTTTCATTACTATCTTAAGCTGAATAGATTTTTTAGTCACATGATCAGATTCCTATAAGTCGAAAATATCTACAAAATGAATGCTACAAGATTTCTACTCACTATACGTTTTCTCAAAAGTTATGGCAAATGTTTTTAAAGTATTAATGAATATACAAGTTTTAAGGTTCAGGGTGTTTGAGGTTTTGAAAGGCAACATTGAACATTTTCATAGCATATGTATACTTTGTTTCTGCCCAACTGATAACTGGAACTAAGGGGAATAGGAAAGAGAGATGAATAGTAACTGTCCAAGCTATAAAACTATAGTTCTAACAGTCCTTGTAGTGTCACCTGTTGGCATCATAGGCCCTTGGAAAGTACGATGGTGTTCGTTATCAGAGCTCTCACAGGGCAGTAAGATAAAAACCCAACCACCCAATGGAAAAACGGTCAAAAACATAAACAGGCATATCACAGAAAAGAAATGTAGATGACTTTTAAACTTGGAAAAAGGTTTAGTCTCTCTTTAAAAAAGGGCAGTTAAAAAATACATTTTTTTTTACCTGTCACATTGGGGGAAAAAGCCATAGTTTGATAATATACTGTTAACAAGAGGATAGGAAAACAGTAACTCTCCTATGTTTGTGAAAGGGCAGTTTGGCTATCATCTATCAAAATATGACCCCAACAATTTGAGTTCTAAAAATTTATTATACAGATAAAATCACACATCCACACATGAATGTATGTTTTCTGGTAATAATCGAAGCATTATTTGAAGCAGCCAAAGACAAAATATCCAAGTTTCAATGGTGGACTGTGTCTATACGGTGTGTCTATATAATAGAGAACTATATGACCATTAAAAAGATGGAAGGTAGACCTAAATGTGCTGATATGGAATAATCTTCAACATAAAGTAAATGAAAAAAGCAAAGTGTAGAACAGTGTCCATAGTTTACTTCTATCTGTGTTTTAAATGCTCCCTCATACACACATGTGCATGCTCATGCACACATATGTATACATCAGAGGGATATGTAAGAATCTAGTACCTGTGGTTACCAGAGAACTGTCACAGTAAATAACCCTTTTGACTTTTCACTTTAAATACCCCTTTGGACTTCTGTGTTTGAATTTTTTTTGTTATTGTATGCATGTATTACTTTTCAAAAGAGAAAAGTTAAAGTTATAAGGCTCTTTTAGTTACTGTGGCTATATAACAAAATATACCCCAAAAACTTAGTGGCTGAAACGATTTATTATGCTCATGGAATCTGTGAGCCAAGAATTTAGACAATACACAGTGGAAATGGCTTATCTCTGCTCCACAGTGTCTGGTGCCTCATCTGAAAAGCTTGAAGTCTGGGGACTGGAAGCATCTAAACTTTCATTTTAAAGACTTGTTTACTCATGTCTGGTTGAGCTAGTCGATGCTGGCTGTTGTTCAGGGATATCTCAGTTCCTTTTCATGTGTGCTAGTTTAGGCTTTCTCTACAGCAGAGTGGCAGAGCTCTAAGGGCAAGTGTCACAAGTGAATTAGAACCAGGTAGAAAACATATCACCTTTATGACCTAGCCTCAAAAGTTACGCAGCATTATTTCTGCCTCATTCCATTGGTTAAGGTAGTCACAGAGTCCCACTCAGGTTCAGGAGGAAGAGGAATAAACACCTCTTGATAGAGAGTGGCAAGATTCTGGAAAAGCACATAAGAAGTATTGCTGTGGCCAATTTTGGGAAATAGAATCTGCAGTCAATGGTCACCTCTCCAAAGTAGAATGACATTAAAGGAGACCACTTATAAACTGAGGTACAAGTTCATGCTGAAACTGATTTCATGTACTGCTATAGTCTGAAGAATGACTGCTAGATAAAGTACCTCAGGGGCTAAATAAAAGTAACTTGCACTATTCAGTTACTAGAATTAAATTATATTTGGGGAATTTTTGTTTGTTTTTGCTGAGGATATAGTGTAATAGTTGTAAGAGCTAGTATTTATTAATGTTTATAAGAGCCAGGCACTGTGGCAAGCATTAATCATTTCATCTTTAGCCCTATGAGGCATAAATACTCTTCTAATGCTTACTTTTTAGCTGAGGAAACTGAAGTGTAGAGAGATTACATACCTGATTCAAGTTCACAGGATTGATAGTGGTACCTGTTGGCTCTGGGAATGGCCATCGCTGGTAACCATGTTCTTTTTTCAGTATTTTACTCAAAACAATGGTTAGTATCTTCCATATTGTACGTCATCCACTACTAGAAGCCTGATACAGATTTTCTGGGGCAGCAAGTGTTAATATTGTATTCCTCTGTTAATATGGGAAAGTATCATGTTTTGTCACAGAAAATAAATACTAGCTCACTACAATATGCCTTATCCTCACCTGGATTCCAAATAGACCGTTGGGTAGATACTTCAAAGAGGCAGATTTTAAATTTTCCCTGTGAAAAAGCTTCATTACTATCAGTTGTCAAACTAGGGCCTAGCCTGTCTCAGGAGGCTGTGCCTGTCACAGAGGAAGCGTCCAGAAGTTATAGGACCATCTGACAACCTGCCTGTGTACTCAGTGGGCACCAGGTTCATCTGATGACCTTGTTAGTATCCTAGCTAAATGCTCTAGCTCTTAATTTTTTTTTTTCATTGTAAAAGTAACACATGAAGACATGCTTATTGTATAAAGAAGAATTCATAATATGGAGGGAAAAGTATAAGGAGGAAAAAGGAAGTCACTTTTCACCTAAATTCTACCCACCTCCCTTCCCCTCCCTTCCCCTCCCTGTAGGTAACCACTCCAA
Source organism: Eidolon dupreanum (assembly GCA_028627145.1). Lineage (NCBI taxonomy): Eukaryota > Metazoa > Chordata > Mammalia > Chiroptera > Pteropodidae > Eidolon > Eidolon dupreanum. The sequence goes on along the minus strand of CM053514.1, from coordinate 46,453,449 downwards.
ACGTGTATCTTCCCAGACATTCGCCTGCATTTAAAGGCTGGCATACGGAATCTAAGGGAAAGTTTGTGTTTGCTTGTTTTTCCCTTTATAAATAGAATTTTTGTATTATATAGTATATAAATATATAGCATGTATGTATAATATGTATAGTATTTCTGTGTGTATAGATAATTTCTGTGGTTTGCTTTTTAAATTTTACAACAAATAGGTCCTGTAGTTCTTTCCATGTTATTGCATATAGATGAACACTTTTTAAAATCTGCAAAGTGTTCCATAGTTAGGCTTTTTCATAATTCAGACATAATCCACTGAGTTTTATCTTTGGAGCTATCATCATTTATAGTGCTTTTTTTATTTTTATCTAAAAAATTGGGATGGAAAGATCAGGTTATATTATGTGGACATTTTTACTAAAAGTGTGATTCAGAAAATTTTCCAATTTTCCCATTATACTGAGAGTAAACAAACTTTAGTTTTGTGCTTTCTTCTCCCTATACTCCCCAAATAAGAGATCTTAAATATTTATTCTTATATTATTCCCAAAGTTTACTATGATTCTGAGAAGTACCAAGTTCATATTATCTGTTTGCTTTATTTACCCTTTTTTCTTCTTTCTAGGTATTTTTTGATTTAATGAGGGAAATTCGAGCCAGAAAGATGGAAGATAGCAAAGAAAAGAATGGAAAAAAGAAGAGAAAAAGTTTAGCTAAGAGAATCAGAGAAAGATGCTGTATTTTATAATCAAAGCCCAAACTCTTTCTTATCTTTACCATACTAATAAATATAATTTATAAGCATTGCCATTGAAGGTTCAATCAATATGACTGAAATTACTTTAACATTTTGGAAATTAACATTTTGGCAATTGTTATGTATCACTTAAAGCATGAATTGGAACTGCACTGAAAGTCAGATTCACTTAAAGAAATTAATGTGGCTTCACCAAGAAGCAAAGTCTACTTATTTCATAATTGCTACATTTATCACAGTCCTGAATGTAACATATGAGCTTGTGTTTTGAGGGCAGTCTTAAACTGTTAAAAAGGTGAGATGGAGGTGAGGGGGTGGGAGGAAAGGCTACTTCCTCTGGTTTATTATAAAGCTTAAATTTTATATCGTTTTAAAATGTCTTTGTCTTATACCGCCTTTAAAATAACAATTGTGAACATGATAGTCAAACTATACCACTTTTTAACCATTGTTATGCAAAATGTAAAAGAAAAGTTATTGGCATGATTGTTGCATATAGTTAAACTGAAAGTAATTCTCTGAACCTGCATTAATTACCTGGTGATGAACTTAGAAAAGTGATGTAAACTTATCCATGGAAATTTTTGAATATGCCTTAATTTAGAAACTGAAAAATACCTGGTTACATCATTCTGGGTGTGTCCTCACTGGTGCCATGGGCCCATTGCCCTGTGTGTCCTGATGAGAGACTATATGCCTAATATGGAATACAACTTTTGTAGAGAAGGTTCTTAAGAAATAACTGTCTGCTATGAGTCTGTCCAAATTTAAAACGTGTGCCATACTCTGGTTCTTGAAAGTAAGGTTCCAGAGCTCTTGATTGCTTTTAGTTAACTATACAGTAGTTTAAAATGAAGGACCAGCATGTACTTGTAAGATAATTTTGGATTCTGAGGTTTCAATACCAGTTGTTTTAGTGAACCCTCTCCTTAAGATGCTGGTCCCTGGAAATCCCTTTTTGTAACGGTTAAGCATATGTTAAGTTTTTGACCTTTTTGGACCAGGCACAAGATAAACAGCAATAGTGCTAATAATAGCATTTTGCACTAAAACACTGGGAAAATATTCATGCTTGCTACCTGTTAATTTTTAAATTTGTACTCATGAGGTTACAGTTTGGCTACACAGGAGTTATTAATATTTGTAGTCTGTTTGTTTTCATAATGAAGAACGCCATAGCTACATTTTCCTAAAGTTAACATCAAGCAATCAAACTTTAGTGCAGAAAACATGTTCAGCGTACACAGACCAGACTTAGACCTGTGTCATCACTGCGTGGTGTGCCCAAGGGAAGAACTCTAGCACACTATTTGGGAACATAATTTCAATGGGAAGTGTACCACTGTCAGATTTTTCTTTTCTTTGGAACAGAGCTAAGACAGTTGATTCAGTTTTTCTTTTTGTTCAGTTCTAATTTCAAGAAGTCAGAGATATGTTCAGGCATTCCAGGTAACAGATGTATACGTAAAGTTAATAAAAATAGGCTTTTTAGAAACTCGGCTCTTTAGATATTACATCTAGCTTGTCGTGTTAAATATGTGTCCTTAAAGGGTTTGAGATGTACATCTTTCATTTTGTATTTTTCATAGGCTATGCCATGTGCAGAATTAAAGTACCAATGTAATGCTGGCCCTGCAGGCCCAGCGATCTCCATGTATACTCATTGCAGTCTTATTTAACCAGGGGTCCTAACCACTAACATTATGACTTTGCTTTGAGACCTTTCCTCTCCTGGGTACTGAGGTGCTATGAAGCCAACTGACAAAGATGCAACACATGTCTTAGGCTGATGCCACTACCCAATTGGTTTATTTGCAGTTTGAGCCATTTAAAGACCAATAAACTTCCTTTTTTAAAAAATATTTTTGGTGTTGTTTGATGTTTACAATATGACATTTTAAAATTCATACTTAATAACCTGGGCATCTTTACCAGAGATAAAGAACAACTAAATCTTTTGAGCTATCAGTTTAGGGACCTCTTTTGTGTAACACCAGATTTCCTACATGACAGTATTATCATTGCTCAGGTTTAATCAAGGGTGGAGTTGTGAAAGACATAAAAGCGTGTTACTTTTAGAATACTACTAAACTCTAGAATAAATAGGTGGCAGCTTTATATTCATTTTCTAATCAGAATGCTCCCCAGAGACTTAATTTCCGAATTGTGGCAGGAGTAAACCACCCCATTGCCATTTCACCAAGCTTTCAGGCTATTCTCTTTCACATTTGGGTCTGGTAAGAAATAGTCGCCCGTTAATTACCGAATAGCCTGTGGGTTAAAAATGATCCGTCCAGTATTAAGCACAGCATTTTAATTTCTTAACTCATGAGCAGTGCTAGAATGAGCACATTTAAGTTATAATTGGCTTAATTTTAACCTAACTACGTGGACCCATTTTTAACACCAACAACGGGTGTGATGTTAAATATATACCACACCAAAGTTAGATAAAGTTCTAGTCTCAAACTGAATCAAAATGTCATGTCTCAAAATTTTGTGACAAAGATAAAAAACTTAAAATTTGGCAACTTTATATTACTACCAGTATTTATCAAAAGTTTCTGGAAAGCTTTTGAAGTGATCCTTTTTATTTAATCCAGGTTTAGAAGTCTCCTTTAGCAAATTACATTGGAAGTTAGGAGTGACAGGTCAATAGAGGTGTTCATCATACCTTTAGTTTTCAGTAGATGTTTATGGACTGCCTACTGTAGAAACTGCTGGGAATACAACAGGTGAAGGACAAATATGAATTGCGGCAGTTAGAGAAGTTCACACAGATAAAGTATGTCTGTGTGCCCCATGCTTAAGGAGAGGAAGCTGAAGATGGGAGATTAAATCTAGTTCTTACTATGCGTTAGATCTCCTATTTCTTATAATTTTCAATCCTAATAATAATGGCAGAAAACTGTTCTATATCAAGATACTATGTATATACATAAAATTAATATTAACCTTATGAAGTAGATGCTGTCATTAACCCCTATTTTGCAGAAGGAGACAGGCAAAGAGCAGTTGAGTAACTTGCCCAAGGCCACAAAGCTAGTAATTGTTAACTGGAATTGGAAGCAAAGTACTTTGGCTCCCAAATCCATGTTCTTTATCACAGTGAAAGGGAAGCAGAGTGGAGGCAAGAATTAGTTACTCAACCTGTACTAAATTGGGAAATGCCCAAGATTTCCCCAAGGCTGCAGCCACTTACTCAATGATTGATTTCAGAAAGCTTACAGAGGTTGCTGTGAAGGGAAAAGAAGCCTCTTGTGCTTTGAGCCTGGCTGCTGAGAGAGAGATACTGTGGAGTCAGGCTTTATAGTCCTTGTTCCATAACATCAGTAAAGAGGCAGCATTCCTTTGGCAGGTCAGCAGCTTTCATCTCATATTTTTTCAACTGCAAAATAATTTCCCATTCCCATTTCTTTGCTCTAGATTGGCAAGTGGGCGAGGAGGGAGGTTTGGCCATCTGTATTCTCAATCCCAGAAACTCCCATTTCTGGGGATAGAGATGGGACGGGAGCATTTAACATCTGATTAAAAGAAGCTATGAGACCTGTGATAACTTTAACAGCTGAATCTAATAGAAGGGAAAGATTGCTTTTATCAAAAGCCTCAAGGAAAACAAAAAGCTGAAGTGTTTAGGTGCTTCCACCACCTAGCAGTTAGAAAATGCTCCTAAGGGCAGTATTTGAAACAGCCAAAAATATGAGTCAAGGCTTGTTAATGGGAAGGGAAAAGAACAGGTATGAGCTAACTTCTGGGCCTCTGCTGAAAGAGAACTCCTATGTGGAGGAAGTGCAAGGAATTTCAGGCTGCAGGGCCTGAGAGCTACAACATCACATGCTAACTCTTGTCTGTTGCTTGTTTATGGACTAATCTTTGTAAAGGATGCCATAGCGCTCCCATATAACACTAGCAGTTACATTTATTGGCACAAGTTCTACGTTTTTACTGCCTTTATTCATGATGCCCCCTGGGCATCACGTGGCCTGGTACGCATATTAATGCTCAACCGTATTTGTTAGAGTGAATGAGGTTGGTGCAGACATAAAACAGCCACAAGGAGGCTTCAGACAAGAAAGAAGAGAGGTTCTATGAACAGTGAAAAAAGTCCTATGAGAATAAAAAGTGGAGAGTCACTAAGTCACTAACATCTATGGAGCAGTGTTTTAACTATGAAAAAAAATTATAACAATAGAATAATATAATAGACCCCCCATGTACCTTTCATCGTTTCAATAAGTATCAACATTTTGCTAATCGTTTTCATCTTTTTTCCCAAATATACTTTTTTCTAGAATATTTTAAAGTAATCCCAAGAAGTTATATCCTTTACCCATAAATACTTTTGTTTCTTTCTGAATATTTTAAAACAAATACCAATTATTGTATCATTTCACCTATAAATATTTCAGTATGCACCTTCAGTAAGTCAAGATGATTTTTGTTCATAAACATCATACCTAATAAAATAATTTTAAATATCTAATGCCCAGTATATATTCAAATTTCTGCTGTTTTCTCAAAAAAAAAAAAAAGGCTTTATAGTTGGTTTGTTGGAGTCAGGATCCAAATATGGTCCACTTGTTGTATTTTATTACATGTTCAATTCTTTTATATGAGTTTTTGTGTTAGAATAATTTTATGTTTACAGAAAAGTTGCAAGGATTGTACAGAGAGTTCCCATATATCTTTCTCCCAGCTAGTCCTATTTTTGTACACCTGTCACAACTAATAAATAACATTGGTGCAGTACAATTAGTGAAACTACAGACTTTATTAGAGTTCCCCAGTTTTCCCAGAAACTTTTTCTGTTGCACAGTCCAATCCAGAATCCGCATAGAACTTAGTCTTTATGTCTCCCTAGTCTCCTCCAGTCAATGACAGTTCCTAATAGAGATGAACTGAAAGCGTGTGGCCTGTGACATAGAAGACGCTTGATAAGTGTAAGCTCACTCGACCTCACCCTACCAATCTAAATCCCACTCCTGTTCAAGGCCCACCTCAGACATCCCTTTCTCTTTGCAGTTGGTATGCAATTGAGATACAAAACAGTGGGTCGTGTATTCAAAAGATACATGGTTGTTGGCCAAGGTGTGGGGAAGCACACATCATGGGGGGCAGTTTGGCAGGCTCTATTAAAATATAAAAGCACATACTTTAATATTTACAAAATTCCCCTTTTCTATATCTCTAAAGAAGTGGTCCCAACCTTTTTGGCACCAGGGACTGGTTCTCTTATGAGAATCTAATGCCTGATGGTCTGAGGTGGAGCTGAAGCGGTGATGCTAGTGCTGGGGAGCAGCTGCAAATACAGATGAAGCTTCATTCACTGGCCCACCACTTGCCTCCTGCTGTACAGCCCCCATTCCTAATAGGCCACTGACCTGTACGGGTCCATAACCCCAGGGGTTGGGGACCCCCTGTCTAAAGAAACAATTGCTCATGTTTCCATAGATATACAAGGTGGTTCATTGTAGCATTGTTTACTGGAGGAACACTGGGAACTACTGAGATGTCCAGGAACAGAGGAATGCCAAACAAAATGTATCATAGTATATAATGTATTATTTACTATATAGCAAATATAAGAACAGACTAGAGATGTTTACCAGCATAGAGAGATCCTTAAAATATCCTTGAGTCAAAAATATGCATCTTGCACGTGATATAAACATTTTAACTTTTTTGTAAAACACATTCATATCACACCACCATATACATTCTATGAATTTGTATATATTGAGAAAAGCATTTTTTAAGTATCTAGATGGATATACTTCAAATATATAATAATGGTTACTCCTGAGAGGATGGTTTGGAAAGAATTTGAAGTTTTAAACTTAGCTATCTTATTCTACCATTTTTAAACAAAGAATACATTCATGTATAATCCATATCATATGTCATCAAGGACATGCAAATTTAAACAGTAAGAAGATACTGCCACACGCTGGCCAAAATTCAGAATACTGACAACATCAAATGCTGATCAGTGTGTGGAGCAGCAAGAATTCTCATTTATTGCTGGTAGGAATTTAAAGTATTACAACTACTTTGAAAGACAGTTTAGCAGTTTCTCACAAAACTAAATTATATTCATACCATATGATCCAGCAATAGTGCTCCTCATATTTACCCAAAGAAATTGAAAACATATGTTTATACAAAAATCTACATATGGGTGTTTATAGCAACTTTATTCATAATTACCAAAACTTAGAAGAAACCAAGCTGAGAATGGATAGATGAATTATGTTACATCCAGACAACGGAATATTATTCAGCACTAAAAAGAAATGCACTGTCAAGCCATGAAAAGACATGAAGGCACATTAAATGCATATCACTAAGTGAAAGAACCAGTCTGAAAAGGCTACAGACTGTGCAAGTCCAACTATTTGACATTTTGGACAAGGCAAAACTATGGAGACAGAAAATGGATCAGTGATCACCAGGGGTTAGAGAGGAAGAAGGAATGATTAGGCAGAGCACAGAGGATTCATTGAACAGCGAAACTACTCTCTATAATGCTGTAATAGTGGATACATGTCATAAATTTGTCCAAACCTATAGAATGTACAACACCAAGAGTGAGCCCTTAGGCAAACTATGGACTCTGAGTGATAATGATGTGTCAGTGTAGGTTCATCAATTGTAATAAATGTACATTCTAGTGGGGAATGTTCATAATGGAGGAGGCTATGCGTGTGTGAAGGCAGAGGGTATACAGGAAATCTCTGTACCTTCTTGTCAGTTTTCAGTGAACTTAAACCAACTCTGAAAGATAAAGTTTATTTTTTTTAAATGTGGGGAATAAAAACCTTTTATTTGCAGATGACATAACCTTGAATATAGATAATCCTAAGGAATCCATCAAAAACTATTAGAACTAATAAGTTCAGCAAGGTTGCAGTACAATATCAACATACAAATATCAGTCGTTTTGCTCTATATTAGTAATAAACAATCCAAAAATGAAATTAAGAAAAATAATTCCATTTACAGTAGTGTTGAAAGAATAAAATACTTAGGAATAAATTTAACAAAAGAAGTGCAAAACTTACAATCTGAAAACTTTTTTAAAAATTACTGAAAGAAGTTAAGAGTGACCTATATAAATGGAAAGACATCTTATGTTTATGGATTGGAAGACTTAATATTGCTAAGATGGCAATAGGTACTCTCCAAAATGATCAACATATTCAATGCAATCCTTGCCAAAATTTCTGATTTTTTTTAACAGAAGTTTACTGATTCTAAAATGCATATGGAAATTCAAGGGATTTGGAAAAGCCAAAACAATCTTGAAAAAGAACAAAGTCATGATTTTGGAACTTACTACAAAGCTAGACTAAGAGGTACTGTTATAAGAAGAGACAAAAAGATCAATGGAATAGAATTGAGAGTCCATAAACAAACTCTTACACTTAAAGACTTAACGTTAGTCAATTTTGTACAAGGGTGCCACAACAATCCAATGGGAAAGAATCATTTTCAACAAAATGGTGCTGGGACAATGGGATGTCCACATACAAAAAAATTGGACTCCTTCTTCATACCATATATGTAAATTAACTCAAAATGAATCACTGACTTAAATGGAAAAGCTAAAACTATAAAACTCTTAAAAGAAAATAATAGAAGTAAATCTTAAATATAAAAAAAAAAACAGATTAGTTGGACTTTATCAAAATTAAAAACATATTTGCTTCAAAAGAAATCGAGAAAGCATAAAGACAACCCACAGAATTGGAGAAAATATTTGCAAATTACACATCTAATAAGAGACTTGCATCTAGATTATATGAAAAAAACTCTTACAACTCAACAATAAAGACAAATAACCCAATTTTAAAATGGGCAAAGAATTTAAATAGACATTTTTCTGAAGAAGATATACAAATGGCCAATAAGCACATGAAAACATGCTCAACATCTTTAGCCATTACAGAAATGGGAATCAAAAGCAAGATATCCTTCTTCACACCCACTAGGATGGCTACAATCAAAAAGATAGATAGATAATAACAAATATTGATAAGGATGTGGAGAAAGTAGAATCCTCGTACACTGCTGGTGAGTACGGAAAATAGTACAACTGCTTTGGAAAACAGTTTGGCAGTTCTTGAAAAGATTAAACATTTATTCTATGATCCAGGAATTCCACTTTTAAGTATATAGCTATTTGGGTTCTGCGCCTCAATTCTACTGTGTGGGGGGGAGGTTCCCCCCACACCTCCAGGCAATACTCTATGACACCAGCTGGTTACCCTACAATTCAACTCAATTCTGACACTATTTCCACCAGGAGATAGTATCAAATTCCACAGGTTAAGGGCTCATTCTCACAAGACTGCCCTCCACTTAAGAGGCCAATTATAAGTCCAGTTATAAATCACCTGGCAGACCCTTTCTACAGTTTCTAGGCCTGAGAGTGCGATCTGGAATGTGGAGTCTCTCAGAAGTGCCTGGAAGGGCCAAACTGTCCTCAGGCCTCCGGCTGACCCAAAGTTCTTTATTTTCCAAAGTTGGCTGTTAAAGCAGTTCAGTCTTCTCTAGGCAAAGCCAGTCCCAGCCAGCCCTAGTGCAAACAAAGAAGCTGAGGTGGGGTGGGGGAGGCTCTTTCCAGACAAGTTTTTGATAAGAAGCAAAGGGAATTCCAGCTCCAGGAGCCGTTTGAAGATACAGACTGAGTCTTACTCACTTCGAATTTCCTGTACCTAGTGCCTTGTCCAGCACAAAGGAAGTGTCTAATGGATGAGGCTTTCTTAAAGATCACTCTTAATCCTAGTGAGTCTCAACTCTGGCTGCACTTTAGAGCTTTTAAAAATTTGGTAGATATAGTCCATACCAGAGCAGTTAAATCTTTTTGTTTTTGTTAGTTTGGGGGTTTTTATTTGTTTGTTTTCCTATTTTATAGTGTCTTCAATGTCATTTTTACATCAGGCCCAATGATAAGTTTCTGAGATATATCTAATGATGACCTCTTAAGGAGGATTCAGTTAATTATAATATCTAACTTTGGGATCATCTAAGCTTCCAAAAGTTTAATGAATCTATTTTAATACATGAATATAGTAAACATAAGCCCAAACACCAAAAGCTGTACAGTGAAAAACATGTCTAATTCCCACCCTGGCTCCCCAGAGGCCACCATTTATACTAGCATATGTTTCCTTCCAGACACATTGCAACAACACACAGGTATGTACTTATGTAGAGATATATTTTGGAATACAGAACTCTCCTGTGCTTTGATGTGTTGGTAAATGGTTCTGGGGAAAAAGATAAATTTGGGACATGTTGCAATCTATCTACCTCACACTGCATATCAACATATTAAATGTTCTGTTTCTCATACTTGAACACAGAACTATTCTTCTGTGGGAAATGCTTAAAGACTTTTTGTAGTATTGGCATTTTCTGACACAATATCTATGTGAATGCTCAGGTGACAGGGTCATATCTGATAAATATACCAATGTGTCTTCATTCCTGATCATTTCTGGTCCCTGTGGCCTTTCCCCTTCATATATCAGCTGCAGCAGCCTGGGGTCACAGCCCCAGAGACAGGGAGCACAGTAACACAAGATGAGATCATTAAGGGTGGTACCTAATCCAGTATGACTCACCAGGTGTCCTTGTAAGAAGAGGACACACATTGAGAGACACACAGGGAGAATATAGCCATGTAATGAGAACCAGAGATTGGAATGGTGCCTTTACAAGCCAAGAAATTCAGAGATTGTTGGCAAACTTCAGAAGCTAGAGCAAGCAAGAAAGTATTCTTCCCCAAGAGCCTTTGGAGAGAGAGAATGGCCCTGTGACGCCTTGATTTTGGACCTCTAGCCTCCAGAAGTGTAGGACAATAAATTTCTGTTGTTTTAAACCACTCATTTGGTGGGGCAAAGTGGACAGTACAGAGCCATTAAGGTTTCAAGTGGGATAACGGCATGAGGAAAGTTGTACTCTGAGGAGGCTGTCTACCCAGGATGCCATCACAACACAGCAGCAGTATAGGAGTCAGCGGGGACCAGGTCATGAGGGACCTTAAATGGCAGTCTTAGGAGTCTTCTGAGGGTGGAAATTCCCTGTAATGAGATGCCCTCATTTGCTATCTGAGATGACCCTGAGTCAAAGTCATGACTAGAAAGAAGGCCATCGGCAGACCTTTCTATCCTCCTTCAGTCCATGTGATACAAATGAGCCAAAGATGGCCTCCCTGGGTTGTTTTTTTTTTTCACTGTAGGCTGAGACCCATTAGTTCAAAAGCCTGCCAAGTGTGAAACTCAAATTTTTATACACCCAATTACTTTTAAAGTAACCTCCAAACAGATTTTCAGCCATTTAGAGCTTTCTTGCCTTGCACATTCTACAAAAAGTGGCTTGCCTTATGTCTGCCAGCCACAAATAAGATAGAGCCTAATAGTTATAAGACTACCCTAAGCTATCCTTTAATCCAGACACTCCCTATCATACTGCTGAGCAACACCTCCCAGACATGTAAGCCCCTCTCCAAGTCCCATATCTCCAGGGAATTCCTTTGCTCTCCTCTCCCCATTTGGATGGTGGTCAGTGCTCTGATGGTTTTGTTTTATGAGGGACGTCCTTTCCCATGCAATCTTGTCTAAGCACAATCTTATTAAAACTTGTGTGTTACAGTCTCTCATGGTCATATCTTTTTCCTTAACCAGCCCCAAAATCCCTGGAATCTCGACCCCATATCCTTGTCCATGCCCCATTTACTCCTTCCTGGGACTGCAGCTCAGGACAGGGCTGAGGAGCCTTCTCAACCCCAGACCTGTTCTTGTGTGTGAATCCTTTGATCCGTCTGAAGCGGCAGAAGTGGAGGGAACATACTGTGAGGAGGGGGTGGGACAGATACTTCAAAGGGGCTTGAGGAGGCAGCCCTGAGGCCTCAGCTCCTAGCACTGGGGAGGGGCAGTTTTTGGCAAATAGTCAGGGTGCCATCAAGAAACGATACCCTATTCGTGAAATAAGCCAGAAAGAGAAAGACAAATACTACACTATATCACTTACATGTGGAATCTTAAAAAAAAAAAAAAAAAAAAAAAAGTCAAACTCTTAGAAACAGAGTAAAGTAATGTGGTTGCCAGGGGCTAGAGGGTGGTAAAAGGGCACAAACTTCAGTTATAAGGCAAATAAGAGGATCTAATGCAAAACATAGTGACTATGGTTGAAAACACTGTATTGTATAATTGAAACTTCCTAAGAGTGTAAAAAAAAAAAGACAAACATGTGAGTTGATAGATGTGTTAACTAGATCAGAAGCATCCTTTCACGATGCCTATGTATGTCAAATCACCATTATGTACATTAAAGTATCTTACAGTTTTATATGTCAATTATACTTCAATAAAGCTGAAATTTAAAATAAATGTTACCTACTTCTAGGGCCACATCTAACATGATCTGTTCACTACTTTTAGCACAAATGATCCTTTTCAGAGCAGAGGCTGCAGTACAGTCCAGAATTCAGGTTCTAATGCATCCTAGAACACAATCTCCTTAAGGGCTGGAACCTTATTGTCTTATTCATATCTGTATCCCCAGTGCTTGGAACAAGGCTTGGCTCACAGTTGGCCCTTAATACATACTGAGAAAGGAAGGGAGGGCAGATTGACCTCATTCCAGGAACCCCACCCAAGCTGGGCTCAGCCAGGGTCTATGGTCATCTGAGGAATAGCACCTCAGCCTTCTGTGTCCAAAGAATCCTTGATAAAGACACTCCGCTCCCTGCCCCACCCCCTCAAAAACCCAGTAAGTAGATATCAGCCATATAGGAATGTCCAGCTTGGCTTCTGTAGCTACAGACCCACGTTTTCCACTGTCTGCTGGCCACTTCCGGCAGAATGAAGTAAAGACAGGCTGGCATTCAGGCTCACTGCAATTTCACTCTAGCCAGTCTCCGCCTACCCCCAGGTACACCTCAGTTGAGTAGACTTCTCTGTTTTCCACAGTGACATCTGCCTCCCCAGCAACGAAAAGCCCTCCCCACCCTTACTTCCTCCCCTTGTTGCTTGAACCCACTCAGCCTTCCCAAGCAGATTCAGAAGATAGTGACCAGAATCCTCAGCGTGGCCGGCTCTGACAATGACTCTCTTCCACCCTCCCATACCCAATGGCCACCACTCCTAGAGGAGATCGCCAGGGCAGCATTGAAACTGAATTCAGGAGGAGGAGCAGGTGGGGGAGGTGACAGGTGAATTTTAGGAAGACACAGAGAGATGGTGCCTGTGAGACACCCAGGAGGAAAGGAAGCAGTATCTTTCCAATTCCATCCTGCACCATTCTTCCCAAAAGGTATCAGAGCTTCCAGGCAGAGCGCTTAGCTCTCCCCTCACCCAGCTATTGTCTAGGTCAGAAAACTCCCGCTAGCTCATTGGTCGATATTTCCTCTCTCCCTTGCGTGGGAAGAAGCGAGAGCTGTGGTCTCTGGAGACCCAGAGGCAGCTTCCTTGGCGACTGCGGGGCTGGCTGACTCCAGGGACTCACGCGGGCCTCCCCTGCCTGCTCTAGGCGATGAGATCCCCAGGGCAGAGGCGGCTTCCTCTTGCGTGTCTGAAAACCCGAAACCGGATTCTCCCTGGTCGCAGAAGAGGTGGAAGAGGAAGGTGGGCGCCCCTCCTCTATCAGAACTGGAGTCTGGCCCCCTCTAGCATTGTGTTCACATCCTGACCTAGGATTAGTCTCTCCTTTTCTGGGAATGTTTTTCTTGTGTAGAATCGGAGAGAAGGGACTATGGGCTATGATTGGCAAGGAGCTTCTGCTTCAAAATGAGAGGTTCATAACCAGGAGCCTGGTATTACCTCTGGCCTTAGTTTCCTCATCTGTAAAATTGTAATGTTGAGACTTGGAACCAAGGAGTGGGAGCGCAGAGACATAAGAGCTCCTCTAGGTCTGTGGTTCCAAGCCCTGAGGGGTTCAAGGTAGAGAGACGTGACCCAAGTCCCAGAGTTAGGAAGCAGCTGGATAAGAACTTAGGTCATTTCCAGTACGTCTAATCTGCAAGACACTGAAGCCTGAAAACCCCTCTTCAGTGAGGTGTACCTAGAATTATATGAAATCACACAGAAAAGATGCCAAGTATGGGGCAATTAATAAATGATCATTATAACATCTTCAATTTTTTATAAAGAAAGTGAATCTTATTGAACGTGTATTCTGTGTTGGGTCCCAATGCTTATTCTGTTAATGGTTTTCCCCTCTGGCTAGTCTGGCTTTCTTACTCTCCTCCCCCACTTCTGTAATTCCCAGGGACTCAGCTTGCTTCTCTCACCTAACAACCCATTTCCCTCACAGGTGGAAGAGAGAGGAAACAGGAGCAACAGTCTTTAAGGGTCTGCCCTACACATATAAAATCATTCATTCACTATGGCTAAAACCTGGGGAACCTATGAATTAAAGGCTGAGAATTGCCAGCTGACCTTTCAGGCTATATACTCTTCCCCTTTCCCTTCCTCACTGTATGTCCATGTCAAAGGAAACAGGAACTAAAGAATTATTTATATATATATATATATATATATATATATATATATATATATATATATATATCACTGAACTCCCTGAAGCTTCGAGACCCACTAGACTTTATGTTCCCCACCTCTGGGAAGAACTGAAAGTGGGCCCTAGAGCAGTAAGGCCTTGGTCCAAGAGGAGTCCAAGTGGGTGGGTTCTCTTGAATATAATAGGTAGAAAGAAATCAGTTTACTTATCTAGATTTTTGTCTTTGGCAGGAGTCCCTTCTATGGTTTCCACAGAACTTTTCTCCATCATAGATATCATGCTGAACTGTAATTGCCTGCTTGTCTGTCTTTCCCAGTGTCAAGCGCAATACCTGGCATTGAGGTAGGAATTACATCAGGACCCCTCCCCAGAAAAACAGCCTTGAACAATAGCTTTGTTGTAGTTTTGTAGTTTTCCTGCTAAAGGGGAAAATAAAGGGGATAAAGTCTTTAACATAAGCAGGCACAGAAGGACAGCTGGTGAGACCTAGAATTCACTTGTGCTTTATTATACGATCATTATAATAAAGTAGCATTGCAGCTAAGGCTGTACCAATCATGCATCTGACACCATGACAGTTCTGAAAAGCCCAAACATGGTAAGAAAAGGAGCATCTCCTTAATTCCGGGGGAAAAAAAAAACACCTTTCCACAAATGACCAAGCTAAATCATGAATATTCCACCCCTTGGTTAGATTAATGGATAAAATCCTGAAACCCACAAGAGGATGAGGCAGCAGCTCTCCTTGAGCCTGTCTGCTCTCCCATCTGAGGGTGTACTTTCACCTGGCAGAAGTCTTTGAGGCTGACCACTTTTGGCAGTTTGATGATGACAGTGTAACGGCAAGGCTGGTGCTGCCTACATTTTGAGAGTGCGCTTATTTTGTCTTCAAGACTGACCACTCCTATGGTGACCTATTCTCCCTTCTAAAAGTGCACTTTCGCTTTTAATAAAGCTAGCTTGCATACAATTAATTTCTGGGCATCTGCCTTCAATTCTTTGTTGACCAGACGCCAAGAAATGAGATATAGGATTTCCGGGACTACTGAGAACTGGGAACATCTTAAAGTAGATGCTCAATAAGTATTTGTTAAATTTAAAACAAGGTCAATCTGTGACTCTTTTTTCTGGTAATGACACCCTAGCAGATAGAATTACTTTTTATTCAGGCCCTCCTAGTTTGAAGGAATAATGCATACAATATGTTTATTACAAAATGCTTACCTTTCTGTTCTGTGTAACAGGAAAATAGAACCCAGCCCGCAAATCCCTGGAACTTTTAATAAACAAACTGAAAAGTAAGCTTAGATCATAGCCCTGTGTTGGGTTTGCTTTATTCAGTTTGAAGACCATTTCCATGGAGGTCTGGTCTCCCCTTTTCCATTAACAGACAGCTAACAATGATTCTTAACCTTAGCTCACCTGGGAATTTTAGAAAATACTGATACTTGGGCTCCACCCCCAAAGATTCTGATGCAATTGGTCCAGGGTGTGGCTTGGACAACAGATTTTTGAAAAGTTCCCCAAGTGATTCCAATGTATAGGCAAAGTTGAGAGTCACTGTTAGATCTGAAGTAGAACACCATCAGTGTCTCCAGCGCCACCCTGCCACCCTCCACCCTCCCCCAGCAGGCTGGTGGGAGCAACATCAGAGAGAGAATGGAGTGAGTCTCCACTTGGTGGCATATATTTGGGATTGGCATCTTACTGACAGCTATGTCAACAGTCTCAGCAATGGCAGCTCTAAACAACTACAGACAACCTAATATCACCAGTCTGGACTCATGGCAGGAAGCTATCTCTGGGGTGGATCAATGTCTGTCAGCTCTGATCTCATCACCAAGAGACCTGGACAGAGAAGACTGGTTTTTTGCCAGATTGCAAAAGATGCTAAAAGAGCTGGATGATGATGACAGTGGAGCAGTAAGTCTGGTGCTGCCTACATCTGACTGGATGCCAACCTCAGTCTCCTCATTTATAAACTGGTGGTAAAAATACTATCTATCTCATAAGTAGTTATGAGGAATACAAGTTAATATATATGAAGTGTTACTAAGTCTTAGCTATTAATTTTATTGTTTAGAGAGGTGAGGAACTGAGGCAGCTGTTTCAGTAAATAAAATAGAAAGATTTTTCACATATATCTCTTTCCTACCAGTGTGGGCTCTTCCTATGAAGGTATTCACAGTTTACTTTGTTTTTCGTTCTTACCATGATGAAAACAATTACAATGTTTATACTGTCTCAGAGTAAATTAACTTCTGTTTGATAAGGCATGTTATTTTCATGTACTAACATACTTCATGTTCTGGCAAGTTTCATTGCATTTTCCTTCTTTGGAACATCAGCAAGATCTTGTCACGTTGGGGAAGGTACTTCTTAACATGTTGGGCCATGGACTATATTTGGGAGGGACTCCTGGTCTCCCTAACAACCAAATATTGTGCTTATACTTGTAGCCTGACCTCCTAGTTTAGCTTATTGGAAAAAAGATGCTTAGGAGGCTGAAACTTTGGGTCCACCAACAGTTGGGTGTGGCATGCCTTGTCTGTGGGAAGTCGCTGTGTTATCTACCCTAAACAGAGAGATATAGTAAAGAAGCCTACCTGCTGTTCTCCAAATTTATGCTGGATCTGGTCTGTTGTATCACCAGAGATCCTTTTAGGCTCTTGGGGTGTTGACTCTTCTGTTAACAAACTTGAGCACAAGTGCAGCAACTCCACTTGCTGACAGACAGGGTTAAACAAGAGAATTCTGCTTTCACCCAGTGATCCCATTGCTTTTGCCCTCCTGAAGAAAAAAGACTCAGGAATTGCCAACAATTTTGATCAAAAGCAACTGACACTAGGGAAAAAGAACTGTAACAGAACAAGAGAGAATGTAGACTCTGAAAAACTGGACAACTTTTTAAATGACTTGTTTGTTGTGTATATGAAATCCAAATTCAGAACTTAAGGTCCTTGAACCTATCAAAAGCAGGACAGTGATAGTCATTGGTGTTTTTCGTGTGTCAATTAATGATAAATGCTTTATACATATGTTTAATCATTTAAAATCCTTTTAACTATCTTCATTTTAATTGGTCTGGAAAAAGAAGCTCTTAAATTGAGGTAACACCTCTGAAGTAGCCTGGCTAATAAGTGATTGCGGATAGAACATAATTCTGGATCTGTCCTCAGAGTCTTAGGGGAGTCAACTCATCTGTTTATCAATATATGGGTGGTTTTAATGTGTATACAATGACTTAGTGTCTTTTTAAAGATAAGGGTTTTACAGAAAAATTAGAAAATATATAGAATCAAATGGAAAAATATCATACATAATCCCCCATCCAGATTTACTGCAGAAAAAATTTTGGTGTTATATTTGAAAACATAAATATATTTACCTACTTTTGTCATCTGAGCCTTTTTAGTGAGCCTTTTTCTAGGTCAGTAAATGTAGATCTATATTATCTACAATTAGCTGTATAGTATCTCAGTGTGTGCATGTCTCCTAAATTATTCATCTAGTTCCCCTATCATTAGACATTTAGTTTGTTTTTAATTTTTTTATTATAAACAATACTTCAATACATATCTTTGTACATCTTTGGCTGCTTTTATTATTGTTTCCTTAGGGGAAAATTCCTAAAAGTGAAATTGCAAAGACAAAGGAAATGCACATATTAAAAAAAAAAACTTTTAGATTTAAATATATTATGTACATAGCAAGTGCACAAATTATAAGTGGACAGTTTGATCAAATATCACAAAGGGAACACACCTGTGGAAATACCACCCAGATCAAGAAATAGAAAAATATGAACACCCACAACTCCTCTTATGCCTCCTCCCAACCTTTACTGCTGTCACCTTACCAGATGTAAACACTCTTCTAATGTTCAGCATAGATGGTTTTTGACTATCATTTAGCTTTATATAAAATGGAATCATACAGTGTGTATTCATTTGTATCTGATTTCTTTCACTTGATATGATTTTTGTGAATTTATTCATGTTGTTGAATATAGTGGTAGCTCACTTATTTTCTTTGCTGTATGTCCTGGTAAATTCTAATACTAAATTTTAAAAAAGTAAATATTCAAGTGTAACAATCACACCAGAATCCTCTCCTGTGCCACCTGTTAACCTAAAAATAAGACTCAAGCGAGAGGCAACGAGCATTTAATTTGAGATCTAAAAGAATAGATATTTGTGAAGTACTGATTTAGGGAGAAACTCAAATAGGGTTTTAATAAGGAAATGAAGGCAAGGAGTATTTATAAGAAAGGGAAGGGGAATAATTACATAAATAGAAGAAAATAATTTTTATGGGTATTAATTAGCTAAGAAAGGGATTTCCATAGGTGCAGATATTAAAACATAGTGATGCTAACTCTAAAAGAAGTCTTTAATTTTCAGTCTGTAGTTATAACAAACAGTTGTTTAGAATACATTGCTGCTTTTGACTCAGTACAAAGGTTATTTTGCCCAGTTTTAACATTCCAAAGATTTGAGGAGTAAGACATGCAAGGAATGTCCTCTGGGATAGCAGCCCCAACTCCATTTTGGAGTGGCTCAGTTTATAATATTTTTTATACACCTACTTGTCATCACTTCCCCCAAAGGTAACTTCTCTTTCAGTTTCTGTCATTCTTGATTTTTGAACTTTACATATAAATAGATCATATGGTATGTACTCTTTGACAACTGGCTTATTTCATTCATTGTTCTATCAGATTGACCCACATTACTGGGTGTAGCAAAAGTTTATTCCTTATTGTTACATCATTTTATGAATATACGACAACTTATTTATTCAGTATACTGTTGATGGACATTGAATTTTATCTAATTTTTTCAGCTTACCATTAAATAATGCTACTATGAACATTTTGTGCATGTCTTTTAGTGTTTGGAAGGTGGAAAGTCTCCCCTTTCTTATTTTCAGAATTTTTGGGCTATCTTTGTATGTTATTTTTCCATATAGATGGATTTTAGTATTATTTAGTAAAAATCTCAGGAAGCTTAATGGCAGCATTTGATTTGAACACATATAAGTTAATTTAACATCTTAATTTAGAGAATTCTCATTCAGTGTTTATTAAAATCCTTATGTCTCTTGACAAAGTTTCATAACTTTTTAGATCATTTTTACACAATTATTTTTAAGTTTTTTACTTGGTAGTTTAGATCTTTGGCTGCTTTTGTGATTAGGATCTTCTTCCAGGGAGGTCTTTAAATGACACTGTGCAAAAACAAAAAACAAAACAAAAAAACAAATGAGTGTTGTTTAGAAATTCAGAATCTTACAGAGATTTTATTTGTCTTTTTTATTTGTAAACAATTACTTAGGATGTTCATGGTCGCTTAGTAACATATCCCCTTGGCTTTTAATTTCATGGTGGAACAAAGATAACCTAGAATTCTGGAAAAATCTAAAATTGCATGATGGTGTTGGAAGTTTTTCTAGTTCTGGCATCACTGCAGAAGTTTCTATGCAGGCTGGCAGGAAGAACACCAAAACGCTGGGTCATTTCAGCAGTATGTATTATATGTCAGGTACTGCTAAATACTGAGGAGAGGATTGTAACCAAACAGATGATCTGCAAAAGCATGTATAGAGTTTTCAGTCGTCTACATAGAGAGATTCAACAGATAATCCAGTAAGGGCAAGAACTTGCCAGGCAGGGGAACTGCATGGGGAAAGTTCCTGAGGTGGGAAGGAGTTTAGCATATTCGGAGAAGGAAAAAGATGTGAGTGGCCTGATGTGGTGAGTGAGGGGTGTGTCCCCAGATGAGTCTCAAATCACATGTGGGGAAGAACATGCAGTATTATTTGCTGAGACAATACTCTTCTAGCTCTGACTCAACTAGGGAGAAGCTATATTGGGGATCTTGTAGATCGAACACTGGAGGTTCATGATCAGATGACACTGTAACAACCATTTGGGAAAACACTGCTCTTGACTAGAAGAGACCCAGGGAAATGACTGTGAGTACATCGGGCTGGAGGCTGGAAATGGGTGGTGGGGTGGCTCTGGCTGAGAGGTGGTGTGGACCTAGGGAGAGTGGATCAGAGGCCCAGGTCTGCCTCCATCCAGCTGTGGGAATGAGGACAAGTCACCTAACTCTCCCAGGGTCCAATATTGAGCTGGATATCTGGCATTTTGGCTTCCTGCTTGGTGAAGTAAAAAATATTACTGGTGAAATGGCCATTTAAAGATAAGTATTTGAAAAGTATTTTCTTTAGCATTATAATTTAGGGTTAACTTTAATCTTCATTTTTAATGACATTTAATAAGCAGCAGCTTGGAACACTTCAACTTCTGGTTTCTCCCTCTGTTAAGCATTTAAGGATCTGATCTGTAAGTATGCACATGAGAAACTGCTTCTTAGAGGGACACTTTTGCAATATGGGGAATCCTTTTGTGATGGAAACTTCACCCTCTAGGCTGATGCCATAAGATAATGAGTGGTCAGCATTTTGTTTAATCACATTAAAGACTGCCCAGCAGGGGACAGGGCATGTTTATACACACAGAATTCCTTCTCTTCACACTCTCCTCCCAGAAAGCCATTATGTGGCCCCAAAGAGATAACACATAAGGAAATGCTTTTTAACCCAAGCGCTAGACAGGATGGGGGCTATTTTTAGGTTAGATGACTTCCAGGTGTCCTTGAGCAACAAAAGAAAAGGAAATAAAGGGCACTGATGAGTAGCCCATTGAGAAAGTAGAGGAAGTGTCAAAAATGAGGAGATAACTGAGGTAGCTGGAGGTCAAATCAGACCTTTGAAATTTATTTCTTTCCCCTAAACTGGCCTGCCCACGGTTCAAAATTTGGCACTGCAAATACTTACAGTGGGTTATATCCCAACAAATCCATTGTAAGTTGAAAATATTGTAAGTCAAAAATACATTTAACTTATGTAATTTACTGTGAGGTTTGGCTCAAGCCACCCCAAAATCTGCCTCAGTGGTATGCAGATTATTTTGAGCTAAAGGCAATTTTAGCTTCAGGCTTGGCAGAAACTTCTGCCCCCACCTCCCCTTTAACTAGAACTTGAATCAGAGGCCTTGCCAATAATAAGAGATTATCAGAGATAACCTCTTTGACCCATTGTAGGGCAGGGCAAGCTTCTACTTACTAAACATTTGCTCTTCATATCCTGCAATGACACTTTGAAGCTCCCAAGTGCATTACTTCGTCCCTAGTTCAGAATGTCTTATACACCTCAATCCCGTTTTCTCTCTCTGAATCACTCACACATGTGGGGTCTCTGACTTGCTCGTGTATGAAGGGTTCCCATAAATATGTACGTATGCCATTTGGTTATTTTCTCTTGCTAATCTGCTTCATGTCTGTTTGGTTATAAAACCAGCCAGAAGAACCTCTAAGGTAGAGGAAAGTTTGTTCCTACACCACACTACCAAACATCATCGCTTAACCAAGCCTACCTTAGACGTGCTCAGAACAATTATGTAAGCCTACAGTTGGGCGAAATCATCTAACACAATGAATGGACTGAAGAGTATGAGTTGTTTACTCTCATGACCTCGTGGCTGATCTGGAACTGCAGCTGCTGCTGCCCAGCATCATGAGAGAGTATCATACTGAATGTCACTAGCCTGGAAAAAGATCAAAATTCAAAATTCCAAGTGCCGTTTCTACGAATGCATATCACTTTCATACTATCATAAAGTCAAAAAGTGGTTAAGTCAAGCCATTGTAAGTCCAGGACATCTGTAATTTACATAGAAAAATGCTGTCTACTTCAGTCATGAAACTTCTTCACTGACCCTATCCAGCTTCTACCTGGGCCCAGCCTGGTCAAACCCAGTTACGGAATGCGAGTGGCCCAAATAACCATGTGACTCAGACATGGGGTGACCACATCTCCTTTCAGTTTGCCTGTGACACTCCTGTTTATGCCTGTTGTCATGGTGTTGTTGCAGAAATGTTGCGGAACAAGACTGACGAGAAACCAAGCACCACTTGGAGTTGGAGAACTCAGGTTTATTATGCCCGGCGATCTCAGAAGAGCTAGCAGCGCTCTGAAGATCTGGACCTCGAGCTCAGGGGTAACCTTACTTTTATAGGGCTTAACAAGCAAAGGCAATACATCTGTTTTTAACAAGCAAAGGCAATACATCTGTTATCTAGACAGAACAAGCAAAAGGGAGAGTGAGTCTTCAGTTGATCTCGAGGTAACCTATCCCTTCACCCTATGCAGCAAGCATGTCTACAGGTTACAACATTAGTCATTTGAGTGAAAATTCCTCTTCATTACTAATACTGCCCCTTTCACTCTCCAAAGTGTCCCAGTATGAGTGATAAATTATATGTTCTCCTTATTAAGAACCTGACTGGTTCTCGACAGTTAGCAAGACACAGTTTGGAGAACCAGGGTCCAGGAATACTGCGCTGGTCCCTAAAAGGTAAAAGGAATGGATAGTGCAGGGGATGGTTGGGATTGTCCAGCCAACAGTAGGAAGGATCCAGGAGGCAAAGGTACATGTTCCGACTTGTCTCCATGTCCCGGTCGCCCTGTTTGTTGAGCACCCGCACTTCTGCTCCATGTACTAGGAATCCAGATGCGTGAAGCATGGTACACTGACTGTAGCCTGTTATTAAGAGAAAAGAAACATTCATTCCATCTAATGAGCGTTTACTGATGCCTGCTGTAAGGCCAGGAACAGACATAGATACTGAGAATCCAAACAGGATTTCAGGAGAGTAAATAAATGTTTATAACAGTGAGGTAAATGCTGAGGTGAGCTCTAGGTGCCACAGGAGCCCAGAGGAAGAACTGGCTCACTCTTCCTGTAAAGGGGGTGGGGTGGGCACCAGGAAAGCTGTTATCAAGGAGCAGTTCGAGCCTCACTCTGCAGGGGAGGTATCAGATATCTCCATATGGGAGGCAGAGAATTCTCAGCTTTCAAAGAGCCAAAGAGCCATAATTAGAAGTATGTGTGAGCTAGCAGCAGGATCCAGGCGGGAAAGGGAAGAGGATGATATAGTCCCAAAGGGTGGGGCTGGTTCTCCTTCCAGACTGCCCTCTTAGGAATAGCTTGGGCCAAGAAATAGGCTCAAGCTGGGTCTGAAAGTCAGTGGCCTCCAAATGGCTTGAGGGGTGAAGGGTGGATCTGAGAACCAGGCAGGCTCTGATAAAATTTATCTGACATCAGATAAACTTCCTGGGGAAAGGGGTAGAAATATGCACAGTGTGATCCTGCTGAGGAGCAGAAAAAATAGACAGATCCCAAGGCACTTGTTTACACATGACTAGAGGGAAAGGTTTACAA
Source organism: Eidolon dupreanum (assembly GCA_028627145.1). NCBI lineage: Eukaryota > Metazoa > Chordata > Mammalia > Chiroptera > Pteropodidae > Eidolon > Eidolon dupreanum. The sequence continues at coordinate 46,429,883 of CM053514.1, read as the reverse complement.
ACTGGGCTGCCCAACCCTCCAACCTCCTCCACCCTCCCTGCTCTTTCCAGCCACAGGCTGTGCTCAGTTGTGTGGCAGAAGTCTAAACACTGAGGATGACATTAGGTTTAAGGGTCTGCCTGAGGTAACCCAGTGGTCCTAAAGCTTCAGCATCACCTGGGGAGGGCTGTTAAAACAGATTACTAAACTATACTCCAGAATTCTTGAATCCATAGGTCTGGGGTGGGATACCCTAAAGTGCACTTTTAACAAGTTCCCAGTGATCTGATTCTCATGTTTTGAGAGCCACTGAAGTAATCTTTTCCTGGTCTTGTTTTGACCTGGGCCCTGGAGGGGCTGCCTGGGGCTGAGGAGAGGGAATGGGATTTGCAAACAGAAAGCTCTGGCTGGCTTGACTCCTGGGGTAATTCTGAGTCTCAAATAAAAGGGAGATTCTGAATCTCAAATAAGATCTTTGATGTGAAAACCCTTTGTAAATTGAGAAGTAAGATTCAATGTCAAGTTATTGTACTCAAACTCAAGGCTGTAAAAAGAGATTGCTTCTCCTAAAATAATTATGACTGTGACGTAAGGGTCACACGTACATCCAGATCTTTTGGGATGCTTCTTATTATGCAGACTTTGAGACTTGAATCTTGGGTTGGGGTCCGTCATAATCTTCACATTTTCAACACATCTTGAGTGATTCTTATGCACCCCAAGGAGTTTGAGAACTACTAGCATGTTGTGGGGGTAAGTGGGAGATAGAAGAAACAAGTCATTGTTCTGCTTCCTGATTTGCTGTGGGGCCACTAAGACCTGCCCCCTCCAGCCCCACCCACAGTCTCCTTGCTGCCACCATCACTGGGGAACCTCACTTCTCCTCAAGGCCATGTCTTACCAGCCTCACTTTTCCTGAAGGCTACTTCTAGGTTGCCAGGCTTCCAGCTGCTGCACACCAGGTGCCACCTTCTGGCAACACAGTTTTGTCACTCCTTTTTTCTGATTGTGTTCATCAGATCCTCCCACATCAGAAGGAAATGTGACTCTCTTCCATTTGGGAAGTTCAATGTCTCTTTAAACATCTCAACTACTTGTCATTTTACTAGCCCAGTGTTTTGGAATGAGCTATACAGAAAAAGAAAGATATTCAGGGATTTAGTTTGCAAAAGTGAAATGTAGTTTGAGTGAATCTCTTCTTCCTAGAGTGGAATCATTTTTTTGAACATGGCACATCTGGATGAGTGTGGCTCATAACAGTGTTAAGGGTGGAAAATTTTCAAGTGAGCCAACTTCTGCTTCTGTAATCTGGTTGCTTGTTTGATGTTATCCAAGGTGTAGTAATCTGCTCAAAGATACTAACAGCCAATTTTTGCTTCTGTAATATGCTTGCTTGTTCTAGGCTTTATAAGCTGCCTCTTTTGGGGAGTTCAGGGCTGATCTCCTCTAACCCTGTGTGGCAGAGAGTCAGTCGCCGGCCGGCTAATAAAGGCTCACAATTCATCTCATTTGGCTCCATGGGTCTTAGATTTGATCGAACTACAACATTTGGAGGCCCCAGCAAGATTTCTCCAGAGGGGGAGATCTCCTAAGATCCACAACCCCAGCCACCTTGGGCGAGGACCTGCCCCATCCGGGGACAGCCGCTGAGAGACGTTCCTTAGCCCCGGATGCCAGGCGGACTCGCCCAGGAAGGCAGGTGTACAAAAGGTTAACAATTGGGTATGAGCCATCTGGAGCAGCTTCACCAGTGAGTCAGACTGCACTATAGGTATTTAGGTTTTTGGGTATCTGTCTGTTGGTGGGCCCTAAAGGGAACTAGTGGAAGGCTGGATGCAGCAATACTTCCCTAGTTCAGTCAAGGTCTGAGACGTCAGACTTGACTTCTGGTATTCAGGTTTTTGGGTATGCTAGTGTTTTGTGTTAACTATAGTTTGTCTTGTCTGTCTGTATTGTGCCTGTCTGTCCAGACTGGTCGAATGTACTGTTAATGTACTTCTATTGCCTTAGTCTTCATAAGTTTACTTACTTTGATTCTTTCCTTAGGTCTGGCCTCCATGGCCCCGTCCGACTAGACTCTGGGTCAGAGGCTGATCCTAGCTCTGGCTTATTTGACTTTTGTGGGGATTTTCTCTTTTCTTGCCTGTTTTTACTAACACGGGTCAGGCTTCTTCCTCGAATTGTCCTACCCCCCTTCAGTGCCTCCTTAACCATTTTAAGAATTTCAGAAGATGAGCCTAAGCCTACGGAGCTAGTGTCACTCACTCCCTTCGACCTTCAGAGGTTCTGCCTGTTAGATTGGCCCACATTTGGAACAGAGTGGTCATAAGAGGGATCACTCGACTAGCAAACAACCTTCCGGGTGCGAATATTATCTACGATAATCACGGGCTTCTTTTAAAACAGTCTAGAAAGGTTTCAACTGGAATTTGTGGGCAGTGGGGATGCACTGAAGATTTTGATGGCAGTGACTCATTTAATTTGCGTTTTCAGTGTTCCTAGCAGTGTGCTAGGTGCTTTGCGTTGCTGCGGCATTTAACTTTTGACAACGTTCTTTAGTTCAGTGGTTCAGCACCTGTCGTGTGCCTGATGCATAGTGGTAGGGTGCTAGCTGTTTTTTTTATACATGTTTTGCAGATGAGGAAACTGAGATATAGGAAGTTTAAATAATTTACCCAGTGATGGAAGTGAGTTTGTTTTTGATATTGAAAATACAAGAGTTGAAGAAGCTAATAGGGGCCTGTTGGGCTAATCCTTCTTTATATTTTAGATTAGAGCGGGGAAGAGCAGCAGGAAAATGGTTATGTAAATAGAGGGATTAAAAGCGAAGATGGCATTGAAAGCTAGTGAAGAGATGAATGTACATTTGTATTGGATATTTAGGTCTAAAGAGTGACTAAACATTAATTTGATTAAAGGTTCACAAAGTATCTGTAAAGCAGAATTCTAAATAATAAAATCTTCTTTCTAACTAGTTCTTCAGTTTAAGTTAGAATTTATTTTTATAGGAAAATAAATTTGTAAAAGAGCTCTGCTTTAATTGATTTAGAAAGAAATAAGCACTTATAGATAAATTAAGTCTTCCTAAATTTGTCAGAAAAATAGAAACTAATCCAAATGTTTGTTTTGTTTTGTTTTATCAAGTCTACATGATCTGAGATAATCTTTGGTACTAAGGATAGTTTAATATTGTAGGTTAAGTAAAAATAGGTATGCCTTCAAGTTGTCAGACACACAATTTTGTTCTATCTGTGTTTATTGGTCAGATAAGTTTATGCTATTTCTACTAGTTGTTTAAGATTATAAAATTATAAATTCAACCTAAAAGCTTATAAATGAATCTTGATGTTTAAAAATGGTTTCCAAAATCTTTTTGGCAAAATATTTAGTTAAGATTAATGATAGATATTCATTGACTCTCTAGAGCGTTTCCAAGTAAGAAAAATATACTGAAACATAAATTTTTCTACTTTTGGACTCTTATTACAGAGTGTGTTAGTAAACATTTTCTTTTACCATATTCTTTTATAATTTTTGAAAAATTATACTATGAAAAAACATATGCCTTTAATAATTATAAAATTGGTATATTCATAAATTTGCTAATCTATTAAATGCTGATATATAAAACACAGTTTACAATTGCCTACTTCATTGTTTTCTCTAGAAATTAAGGCTACTAAGAGTTATGAATTCTAGTATATGTAATTGAATTACTAGGAATAATACAAGTGAAGGAAAAAATTCTGTATGCAAAGTATGCAAGGAAAATAAAATGTGTTTTGAGATATGAAGGATGCGTTTTTAAGAAAAAGGAGAGTAATTTTATCCTAAAATAGTTTCAGGTTATTTAAAGGTCGTTTGAGGCACAAAAGAGGAAAATAAAGGACAAAAACATAGGTGAATATATGAAGTTGTAAAGGAAAAGAGAAAGAGAAAATCTTGTTTTATATGGTCAGGTTGGCTAAAATTAAATGTATTTATCATAAGGTTTTAAAATGAACTTTAATATCAACAGTGTATTGACACAAAACTGGAGTTTGGATTATTGGTCTGTTCCTAATAAGAGATTATAAAAGATTTTTCTTTACCTGTTGAGCAATACACTTAGGAAACAAAGATTTTATATCTTATCAAAATAATTTATTGTGCTTTATAGTCTTTATTATGTCCTTGATTACTTAAAAAAAAAGTCTTCTTAACATTAAGAGAGCTAAGGTTTTTTTATATAGTCATATTTACCTTTGAAATCTTTTATCACTTTGGTTAAATAGATAACTAAGTATTGTTTAATAGTGACCTGTGATCCTATTTAATCAGGTGATTACACCTTGTGACATTATGACAAATTTCTCAACATAAAATCTAAATGGAATCTTTTGTTTTATCTCAAAATAACTTTGAGACTTCCCAGAGGGCACCTGGAAAATCTCGAAGGTTTGGTTTTGTCACTTTGTAAAAGAGAAATGTTAAGCTAATTAAGTCTATTTGATATATTAAATTATATGGGAAGCATTGTCAAGTAATAAATGATGCTTAACCTTCTTTAGGTTACATTTTTTACTAATACAAGTGTTTCAGAAATTGCATAAAGTTCCTAGAAATTTGTCAATATCTTTGCTATTCATATGTCCTTGTATAATGGTATCAGTCACAATTTCAGTTATTATAAATTGTTGTATGTCACGAATATCAAGAATGAACCTGACTATTCAGAAACAAAGGGCTTATAGAGAAACAAAGGGCATGGCTCTGATTTGGGCCATGACAGTAAAACTGTTACAATAATTAGATAGCTATGATTTGAGTGAATACGTGGTCTTGATATTGAAATTGGAATTTCGGATAACAGGAAAGATCTGTATAACTGGAAACATCAAAACCCTTCTTTCTCAGAGAAACCACAGGGACTAATCTCTCCTTTGGAGACTATTTTCTTTACCCATCAGCCCACCTGGGATGACTGTCAACAGCTTCTCCAGGTTCTTTTTGCCCCAGAGCAATGAGAATGGATTCTCCGAGAGGATGCCAAGATTGTACATGACCCAAATGGGCAGCCCACCACTAATCCCACCCGCGACCACCATGTCCTCCTGTACACCTGTCCGCCTTGGGACCCCAACACCAAACAGTAAGGAAGCTCTCGATTGGTATTGCCAGCTTCTGCTCCAGGGCCTCCGGTCTGCCACCAGAAAACCTACTAATCTTTCTAAGGTAAGCAAAGTCATCCAGGCCAAGGATGATTTGCCGGCGGCGTTTCTAGAACGACTCTTAGAGTCTTACCGGTTATATACCCCTATTGACCCGGAGGACCCAAATAATAAAACCTTGCTTCTGTCAGTCATTCAGCCCCAGATATTTGGAAAAAGAAGTAACAAAGGATAGGAAAGTTTAAGGACAAGAATTTGACTGAGCTAGTTGATGTAGCCCTGCGCATCTTCAACAACCGGGATGAAGTTAATATCACTCAGACTAAGAAAATGACTAAAGTCTTACTTACAACAATAAGCCCCAAGTTCAGTTCCTGAAAACTGCTGCTCTCAACCCAGCCACCCTGCTACCAGATGACGATCCCAAGCAGCCCATACACGACTGTCTTGAGTTCCTAGAAAACATCACCTACATCCGACCGGACCTGACAAACGACCCCTGGCCAAATCCAGAGGCCACTCTTTTCACAGATGGAAGCAGCTTCATCACAGAAGGAATCAGGTATGCTGGGGCGGCTGTAGTGACTAATGAGACTGTTTTTTGGGCATAGGCTCTGAGCCATGGAACCTCAGCACAACGGGCCAAACTAATAGCAGTGACCCGGGCCTTGCGGTGGAAAAGGAAAAGACTGTGAACATTTATACAGACATCAGGTATGCCTTTGCCACTGCCCATATACATGGGGCCCTATATAAGGAATGAGGCCTCTTGACTTCAGGAGGAAAAGAAATTAAAAACAAGGAGGAAATTTTAGCCCTCCTTGAAGCTATCTGCCAAAGGTAGCAATCATTCATTGCCCAGGACACCAGAACTCGGGCTCTACGGCAGCACAGGGCAACTCCTTCACTGATCAGACAGCAAAGGAGGCTGCCCAAAAACCAGTGGGGTCAATTGACATTCTGCTGGCCCTCCCGCCCAGGGTGCTAATGGACGCCCCTACCTACACTCCAGGGGAAGTTGAACTATGCAAGAAGCTGGGAGGAAAAGAGGAATCTGTTAGGTGGGTTAGGCTTCTGGACAGACGCACTGTGGTACCTGAGCCCTTGAGCTGAGACCTCATAACCCAGGTTCACCAGAGCACTCACTTGGGAGGGACCAAGTTGATTGAACTGTCAAAAAGAGACTATTACATTCTGGGGCTGCAACGAATGGCCAAGCAGGTATCAGCCCAGTGCCACATCTGCGCACAAGTGAATCCAGGACCCTCCAAGGAAATACAACAAGGGACAAGACTTCGTGGACAGGTACCAGGGGAACATTGGGAGTTGGATTTCACAGAGTTCAGCCCGGGAACCTCTGGATTCAAGTACTTGCTTGTGTTCACTGACACTTTTTCAGGCTGGACTGAAGCCTTCCCCACCAAGCAGGAGACTGCTCAGGTAGTAGCAAAGAAATTAATCTAAGAAATAGTGCCTCGATTTGGCCTGCCCATAACACTGGGGTCCGACAACGGCCTGGCGTTCATTGCCCAGACCAGCCAATCTCTAACAAAGGTGTTAGGGATCAGTTGGAAATTGCATCATATTTATAGGCCTCAGAGTTCAGGGCAAGTAGAAAGAATGAATAGAACCTTGAAGGAAACCTTAACTAAGTTTAAATTAGAAACTAGTGAAAACCGGGCAAGCCCCCTTCCCTTTACCCTATTAAGGGCACAGTGCACCCCCTACTGTAAGGGAATCACACCCTATTGAAAGGTCATCACGTCATATGAAATAATGTTTGGAAGACCCCCACCTCCCTTCTCCAAGTTAGGAGAAGAAAAGCTAACAAGTTAAGTCTTTGCAGGCCCTCAAACTGATGTTTGCTCAAATAAACTCTTCAAAATTATAATGTTACTTTGTTTATCTTTTAATAATCATCATGTGCTGAGTATACATTATAGTTGGGAAGAACTCTAATACATCATTCAGTTCCAGGATACTGTGATGAAGTGACCAGAGAATTCAACAGAAGGCTCAGGGAAAGTCTCCAGTTTTTAGTTAGGCACTGAATCCACAAACACTTTCCCTGCCAGACTACAGAGATGTGGCACTTTTCGAATTTTTTTTGCATTTTTTTTCACTTTACAATTTATTTCAGGGCTATTTCCATATCCATACATTCTTAATGACTGCATTACAGTCCTATAGTACAGTCAGTTTTGCTATAAGAAAACACAAATTTGTTTTGGTCCAATTGATACATTAGGGAACTATCTGAACATAATGGGAATTTCACATTTGCTTATGTGTCATTTCTTCTGCAAGAAATGCTAGGCGAACGCATAAAACTGAGCCCTGCTGAACTGAGCTACAGAAAGAATTCATTAAGTGTACACAGGTCCACACACCTCAAACTTCCTCCAGGGACCACAGCTAACTGCTGTTGTTATGGTTCAATCAAATCTAAGACCCAAAGAGCCAACTGAGATGAATTGTGAGCCTTTATTAGCCAGCCGGTGACTGACTCTCTACCATGCAGGGTTAGAGGAGATCAGCCCCGAGCTCCCAAAAGAGGCAGCTTATAAAGCCTAGAACAAGAAAGCATATTACAGAAGCAGAAGTTGGCTCACTTAAAAATTTTCCACCCATAACAGTTTGTTTAAATGGGCTACCAACGTATTATAGTCACCTCAGTCCATAGTTTTCATTAGGGTTCACTCTTGGTGTTGTACATTCTATGGGTTTGGACAAATTTATAATGACATGTATCCATCATTATACAAAGCAGTTTTTACTGTCCTAAAAATCCTCTGTGCTCCACTTATTTAACTCTCAGTATTCTCTAACCACTGGCAACCACTAATCTTTTCACTGTCTCAATAGTTTTGCCTTTTCCAGAATGTCATATAGTTGGAATCATACAATGTGTAGACTTTATAGTTTGGCGTCGTTCACTTAGTAGTGTGCATTTAAGCTTCATTCATGTGCTTTCATGGCTTCCTAGTTATTACGATTGGGGTGATGTGAAATCTGGCATTGCCCAAGAGGCATGAAGGGGTTCCTCGGTTCTTCTCCACTGACGCAGTAAAGAATTACAGGTCAGCGAGATTTAGAAACAGTTAAATTTGTTGAAAGTACATTTTTAGAAGGAGACAGGCCATGCTAAAGAAGGCTGCAGCCCTGTGGAATTTGGGAGGTAAAAAGATAAAAGACAGTACATCCCAAGGGAGGGGTGGTTTTCAGCAAGAGCTGTAATAGTGCAGAAGTGGGAAAGGTCAGTTTATGTTTGGGCCTGGATGGAAGGTTACAAGAATGGTACTAGATGATCTGCATGTGAGGTCACCTTGACTGACAGTTAACTGCTATATAACCCTTTGCCTACTGCACATGTGCTTACCTGGAATTCAGTCTGTTATAATTAGATTTATGGACTTCTGGGGATATGTCTGATATTATAATGATGGTATAATGAGGCTGAGGTTATGGGCAGGTTGTGCCACATGTTTGTGGCTGGTCTAAGCCAGCAGCTTTTATGGCCTTTGTGCCTTGGGATATAGAGGTAATTTATAACCATAAAATGAGAAGTGTTTCTGGGAGGTTCTTAAGGAAGGTCTTCAAGGGAGGTCTCTGTGGTTACAGAGCTAGGCCTTTTCTCCTGTCATTTGTGCCTGCCTAACTACCTAACACTAGCTCATTTCTTTTTAGTGCTAAATAGTATTCCATTGTCTGGATGTACCACAGTTTGTTTATCTATTTGCCTACTAATGATCTCAGAACTTTTTCAGCTCCCCAAAAGGAAACTCTGAATCCATTAAACACTCACTCCTGGTGCTCTTCTCTCCCCAGCCCCTGGCAACTAAGAATCTACTTTTGTTCTCTATGGATTTGCCTATTCTGGACATTTCATAGAAATAGAATTGCATTACTTCTTTTATCTTCCTTATCCTTCCGTCTTTAATTCATTTGTTCATTTTCAACTTCTCCTTGTCCCTAGATCCTCAACATTCTTCTGCTGCAGAGTATGACACTATGTTAACTTTCCTTGGAGTACCTGCATTTTAAACTCATGAATGTATCAGGTGTAAAGCAAAAAATAAGCATTTTGAATTATATTTCTGGGCCTGCACCCATGCCCCTCCTCCCCCACCCCCCAGCTGAATCATCCTGTCACTTGGAATGCAGATTCCATTTGCCCACCAGAGAAGTCTCACTCAAGATTTCCTTGGCCTTTTTGTTTACGTGTGCTTATAAAGCACTCATACCACCCCCCTTGCCTTATTCCAGTCAAAGCCCTGCTCTGCAGTCTCCTAAAATTGTGTGGGGAAAATGGGCCTCTCCAGGGTTGTTGGAGCCAGCAGCTAGGGTCAGAAGAAACACAAGTTATACCTGTAAGACCTCCTGACTTAAATGACATGGGTTTTCACTGTCATCATTTAAAAACTGATATCTTCAATTGGTGGTCACAGCCACAGGACAATGTTTCCAGTGAACACACATCTTCAGGCTTAGTGATGTCTAAGAACTATTCATAATTTGTGACATTGGAAGCTTTTAAAGATTCTATATTAGTTTCCTAGTGCTGCTGTAACAAACTACCATAAACTGGTTAGCTTAGAGCAACAATTTGTTTTCTCCCAATTCTGGAAGCCAGTAGTCTGAAATCAAGGTGTTGGCAGGGCCATGCTCCTCTGAAACCTAGAGGGGAGAATACTTCCTTGCTCCTTCTAACTTCTAGTGTGTGCTGACAATCCTTGACATTCTTCTGCCTGCAGCTGCATCACTCCACCATGGTCACATGACCTTCATTCCTTGTCTGTGTCTCTGTATCTCTGTATCTCTGTCTCCAACTCTTCTGCTCCCTACGAGGACACCATTCATTGAATTTAGGGCCTACTCTAATCCAGTATGACTTCATCTTAACTGGGTTATGTATGCGAAAAAAACTATTTCCAAATAAGGTCAAATTCATAATTTATGGTTGGACATGAATTTTTAGGGGGTATGTAGGGACACTATGCAATCCAGTACAGATGGTTTTGCATTTGATTTGGATTCATTCTCTTTGCCTCACTCCAAATAAGCTAGGGTCTTTTGTAAGGATTTTAATGGATGGTGCCAACCACCTAGCACCAAGTTAAAAAGAAAATGAAATTCTTCTCACAAGTGAACTGGCACATCAAATTATCCATGTGCTCTGCTCCCCTACAGAAAGGCACATTTATAGAGAATATCCTTTAAGGTTTCATCACCTGTATCTACTTATCCATCTCCAAAAGTAGTTTATAGACAATTGAGCTCCAGGGAGCCTAAGTGATTTCCCAAGTTCACATAGTTCATCAAACACCTAAAAATATTTACTAGTTCGCTCCTACATGTAAACCTCTATGCTAGGTAATGTAGATGCCAGACTAGAACCCTTGACTCCAGATTCCTGGTCTTCTGTTTTTTCCTGTCTAATATGCTATTTCATCTCACAGCCTCAAATTACCAGACATTGTTGGCCTCTTTCACTGTGTTGACTGATGGAAACCAGTCGTGGTAAATTTGTTGGCTCCTCAGCACCAATCAAGACAGTGGCACCAAACTTTATCAGTAATCATTGCATTGTTCATCTCCAAACATTGGCAGCTTTTTAAAAAGCCAGGATCATTTAAGAACATTCTTGATAAAGCTGTAAAAAGTCATTACTTTTATCAAATCTTGATTCTTGCATACACATCTTTTTAAATGTGTAATAAGTGTGCATAAAGCACTTTTGTTGCATACTGAAGTACAATGGTTGTCCAAGAAAGGCACTTGAGCATTGTTTCAGTTGTAAACTGAACTGGCTGTATTTTTCATGGAACATCACTTTACCTTCTGAAACAACACCAAAGAGACAAATTAGGTTTATTTACACTGGGTATTTGGCAGGCATTTCCTTAAAAATGAATGACATGAGCTTGTCACTTTAAGGAAACAATTATCACCATTTGTTGCCAATAATAAAATTTGAGCTTTCAAGTAAAAATTAGAATTTTGGAAAACTTTTACTCACCACTACAGCAGGTGGGACTGGAATGAGGATTTCCTCATGTGGACCAGATTTTGTGTGATCTGACTTTTTTGTTGGCACCAAGGGAGGGAGCTCGTGAGCTTTCTCACTGCCCTCCCAGGTATGGGGCAAGAGGAAAGGTAAAAAGTAGAGGTTAAAAGGTGTCGGCACTCAAATATCAAAAATGGAATCAGACTCACTATTAAAATTCACCCCTAATATGTGACTGATGGATGAAATGTGCCATGTTTTATTTAGTTGAATTTGAATTTGTAACAAATAAGGTGTTATGGTGCTCTGTGAGACCTGTATCCTGAGACTAGTTAAGGAGTTCTGTTGACTGCCTTGTTCGAGAGCTCAGCATTGTGTATTTTGCAGAGTAGAATGTATGCTTTGGTCACTATCAATAATGTTTGGAACTGCAAAGAAGATAAGTATTTTGGTGAGCCCTCACATTGTGCTTTCAGTATGTGCAGAGATATATGTGACCCTGGTTTACATTTTGGGTATCTGTGAGGCAACAGATTCCCAGAATTCTTCACCCATTAGGGTGCAACCTTGGATAAGGAACTGTTTCTGCCATTGGCTAGACCAGATGGTCGATCACTGGCAATGAATGGCCTAAGTATCTGTAAAAATGTGCAGTTAGGGCTGATTGTTGGCCAGGAACCAGTGCTAAGGTGACAGCCTGAAGTCTAGGCAGTCATGCTGACTCTTATGTTCCATCCTAAATTAGGGATGTCCCAGTAAAGGGATGAAAAGCAACTTTTTAACAAGCTCCATCATGTATAATGATGACAATGCTGTCTATAAAGTGTGCAAACTATCATTGCTATTCACTCTACCAAACCCCAGGGGCTTCCCAGATAGTCAAAGAGTCTGGAGAAGGGTGACTAGCATGGTAGTATCTGGCAAAGACTAAGACATATGACCCAGGGCTACTTTAAAGAGAGCCTTATTTCCATTTTCCAGGACCCAAACATCAATTATTTTAACTTAGGTTGGTTAAATCTATAACAGACTTGGTAGGACACAGCAAATACTTCACAAAGCAGGACAGTTCAAAGTGCAAACTCCCCAGCAGGTAGCAGCACAGCTCAGAGAACATGCTGGCCAGGAGGCAGCAGCTCAAACTACATGCTTGGCAGCAGGCAATAGAACCAGTTAGTGAGCCAAATAAAGAAGAAAGACCCTTGGTGTTTGTCACCACCTAGACACCTTACTCCTTGTGCCAGTTCTCGGGTTCATCGGCCTCATTGGGATGACCACAAGGGTTATTAATATAGTAATTAATAAATATATTTTAAAATTCCAAATTTTAATTTCAATACAGTAAATACCAATAGATATATCCTACATAAAGAAAACATTTTGGGGTTCTCTATATATTTTAAGGGTATGAAGAGATCCTGAAACCAAAGAGTTTATGAATGACTGGCATATATATTTATAAAACTGGAACAAAAGTCTCATAGGACAATAGTTATCCTCATATTATATTCTATCTTATTCTATTTCATCCTTTAAATAGTTGAATTTACTATGAAGATAATGAAACTCAGGCTTTAAGGCTCCTCACTTGCACGGGCCTCTTTTAAGGTCTTTTTAATGGGTAATTTGACATTTTTTTTTTTTTTTAAAGATGTCCACTCAGTTTGTATAATCTTCAGGCCTCATAAAACCTAGATCAATGCCTGCTTCTGAACCATTTTTTCCAGTATATAAGCTGAATGTTTTCAAATAACAAATGTTTTGCTTTCCTAGTTAGAAACAATGGTAGTAATTAGAAACACAGTTACTATTAAAATTAGGTACCTTTAAAGAAAACCCATACAAGTTAGTTATCCCAAGGAAAAGAGCTAATTCTGAGAATGCATTTGTACTGAGACTAGAGACCTCTTTCTCCCTTAGTAGCCACATGACCTCTCACTCATGGCCTCCCTACTTCTTTCTTGTGAGTCTGTTCATTCTGTCCTTCTCTCTTTACCACTGGGTTTCTTTATACCCTCACCTTACCCATGGTCCAGAGGGAGCCCTTAGCTCTCATAGCTAGTTGACTCAGCCTCACCAAGCTACATGATAGGTTGCTGGCCTGCCTAAGGTAGGTCACCCTTGGATCAAATGCCCAGTAAGCCAAAGCCAGCGTCATGAGAAGAGGGTCGTGAAATACAATCCCTAGCCAGTCAGGCTACAGAATCTGTAGACAGGGCCTTAGCCCTTGGAAGGGACTGGTCAGCAGCAAGCTCAGCACACAAAAGTTATTCTGATTATTCAAACTTTGAGTTTTTGCCCCACATTCTTAATTAGATTATAGTTCAGTATTAACTTGAATATTTTTGAAGGGCTACTTCCAGATGTGTGTGTGTGTGTGTGTGTGTGTGTGTGTGTGTGTGTGTCTTTCACCTCATTTTTCTTTGTTTAATTTTGGAACACTAAAGAAGAATTTTTATTTTTTATATTTTCTGTTTTAAAACACATATTTCTTTTAGAGTATATTGATTTTCTAATTGCCTGCCTTTCAGATTTCTTGCTGATCACTGAAAACTTGGTTCAACTGATTGGTTTTAAAGAAATATGAATGATTAAGATGAAAGAATCAATAGTACATGTAAATAGAAAGTCTAATTATTATATTCTTAGCTGCTGGAGAATTTAAGTTTAATCCTGGACTTTAATTTGTGAGAAAGAGACATTAACTCACTATGAGAGTCAATTCCAAGTTTCTCTTAATTCCTTTGTCTTTCTGTGACCCCAGTATTCTTTCTGAATGCTTGGTGTGCTGTGTGCCACTCCATGTTATTGCTATGTTTGTTGCTGATGGCAAAACATGTCTCAATGACTTTTTTTTTAATCTGGAAGTAGAAGCACCACGTGAAACATGTTTATAAATTTTGAGTCTTCCTGAGGAGTCATAGGAAAGAAGGCAGGAGAAGAAGGGAATTCATGCATAAGAAAGTCTACAATGGTCTGGCACCATTTTCTTTTATAGCTGCTCTCAGGTACGACTGCATTTTGAAGGTCAGTCTATCAAATAGTTTCCAAGTGGGGTCCAAGGACCAGCAGCATCAGCATTACATGGGAACTTACTTCTTTGCTTTCTATTATCAAGTCATGCATGCTCTTGCTTCAGGGCCTAATTGTTCCCTCTTCTGGAATGTGTATACTTGAAATTAGGGGTCAGAGATCAGAGGTCAGCAAACATAGCCCATAGCCTATTTGTGTTCAGCTTCCAAGCTAAGAATGTGTTTTACATTTTCAAATGGTTAGAAAAAAATCAAAAGGAAAATAATATTTGTGACACATAAAAAGTAGATGAAATTCATATTTCAATGTCCATAATACAAGGTGTTAGTGGAACACAGCCTCATCCATTCATTTATGTTGTCTATTTCTTGTCCAAGGGCAAAGCTGAATAGTTGCTACAGAGATTGTACGGCTGCAAAGCCAAAAATATTTACTATCTGGCCCCTTACAGAAAAAGTTTGCAAACTCCTGCTCTAGATAACCTCATGTTTCACCCCCCCACTTCATTCAGGTCTCTGCTCAAATGTCATTTTATCAGCTAGGTCTTCCTGAACCACCCTCCCTAAATGGAACACATGCCTCTTCGTCTGTTCTTTGCAAACTTATGATGCTTTATTTTTCTTTGCAGCACTTATCTCCAGCTGATATTATATATGTATTTGTTTATTATAGGTCTCCCCTCTTTAGAATCTAGTTTTATGAGATCAGAGCCTTTGTTTTGGTTCATTATTACATGTCCAGGTGCTTGCAGTAAATATTCAAATAAGTGAATAAATGTTCTCTAATAGGAATCCTTCCTAAGAGATTTTCTGGTGGTTAAATCATTTTACTCTTATTTTTGGAGGAACAAGAGATCAATCAAGTGTAGTCTCTAGACAAAGTAACAGTAACAGAGAAAACTGAGGTTATTGTTTGCCTTTTAAAATAATGAATATACACTGTGAAATATTTTGTAATTAAGAGACCTGGAGGCAAAGTCTTCAGACATGGAGGCCATTTATCAAAACAATTTCTCTGGTTTGTAATGAGAATGTCTAGAGTTGCCAACTGGAATTTTAGAAATTAATTTTGACCACTTGATATTTTGAGAGGTTTAGAAATTATTTTGTTTTATTGTTTCTGTTTTATTTTAAAACCCTTCCACATTTTAATCCTATTTTATAAACATGAGATGTATGCAAAAATGGGTTCTAAGACAAAATTACTGTTTACTTTGGGGTAAGGAATTTTCTAGGAAAGTAGCCAGCATCACTCAAGAACCTCAAATGATCTTCCCATGCCCTCTGAATTCAAAGTCAGATCAGTTGTTTTTAAAAGAATAATTCATTCACTTTTGCCTCCTTTTCCTAAGGCTTGTCTTCCCATAGTTTGTCTGCATAAGACTTTTAAAGAAGTGGCCTCTGGTTTACCTTGTACTAGGTGAAGAGAGTATATTCACTAGAAATACACCTTTCTTCCTGTCCCACTCAACTAAAATAGAAGTATCCATCTGAAAAGACAGATTTTATCATTATATAAGGAAATACGTATCTATATATGTATATGACTTCTATCTAGAAAATCTGAATTATGAGATTACAAAGTTATGGTGGTTCTCTCAGGAAGATTCTCATTGTCACTTTTGGGAGAAATATGGCTTTTGTATTAAATTCTGAAGAATTTTTTTTAAATATCATAGTCTAACACCCAGAAATTATAAGTGACTTGGCTGTGGTTACACAGCTAGAGGAGGACCCAGGTGCCCTGTCTCCCATCTCTAAGAGCCCATACTCCTCCTGACATCCTTCAACGCCTCCCTGAAACACTGTCTTTCATTTTCTGCCTTTAAATGCATTTGAAGAGAAAGATGCAGGGAAGTCATCACTATGTAGACAAAAAAGGAGTTCTATAGATAGTAACTTCACATAAACTCCTAACTGAGTAGGTCATGGTGGGTAGTCACCCCAGGTATATAAATTTTTTAGTAAAAGGTTTACTTTGCCTTAAGCAAGCCCTGTCCATTGTTCTTGTATATCTAGGTTAGCATACCTTTGAAATAACCACCCTCAAGAGAGCACATAACTTAGTTAACATTATAGGTTAACTAACCTGTAATCCAATCCCCACCTTGCTTTCTCCCACCCACTTGTACTCTTTATGTTTTTTCCTTAATTTCTATTTTTAAAATATTTTTTTATTTTTCGATTGTAGTTGATATACAATATTATATCAGTTCAGGTGTATAACAGTGATTAGACATTTATATAATGTATGAAGTGATCACTCTGATAAATCTAGTATCCATCTGAAACCATACATAGTTATTATAATATTATTGACTATGTTCACAATGCTATACTTTACAACCCCATGACTATTTTGTAACTACCAATTTGAACTTCTTAATTCCTTCACTTATTTTACGCACCCCAAACCCCATCTGACAACCATCAAAATCTTCTTTGTATCTATAAGTTTGTTTCTGTTTTGTTTATTTTTTTAGATTCCACATATAAGTGAAATCATATGGTGTTTTTCTTTGTCTATTTCATTTACTATAGTACCCTCTAGGCCATCCATGTTGTTGCAGATGGCAAGATTTTATTCTTTTTTTTTTTTCATGGCTGAGTAATGTTCTGTTGTATATAAGTACCACTTCTTCTTTATCTATTCATCATTGATGAACTACTAAGTTGCACCCATATCTTGGCTATGTAAATAATGCTTCAGTGAACATATAGATGCATACGTCTTTTTGAATTAGTGTTTTGGGTTTCTTTAGATAAATACCCAGAAGTAAAACTACTGGGTTCTTCTTTCTCTCTTGTTACAGTCTTTGTTTTAAAGTCTACTTTGTCTGGTGTAAGTATTTTTACCTGTGCGTCCCAGGCCTGGCTGGTCCCAGGTCTGGCTGTGATCCAGGCTCTCAGCTAGGAATAGGACCCTGAATTTGGAATGTTACATTAGTGTAGTAGGGCACCTGCGCCTAACCTATATAAACATAATTCAGCTTAAGTATTACGCATGTGTGGCAGAATGTCACTATTATTCTCTGACGTATAAAAAGCCTATGCAGTCTCCTAGCCTGAAAGCATGCTCCCCACAATAAAGTTAATGCCTGTAGTTTCTTTCTGATGTTGGCTCCTTATGTACTCTTTCGACTGGGTGTCTTACCACCTAAACCTTTCCTTCTTGATCAGCTCGGTGCTGACACATGGCGTAGCTGGCAGGATAAGGTGAGTACAGCCCCCAGCACTCCACGGTCCTCAGGTGGAAGATACCTGGGTGGAAGACATGTGGCCCCCTGCCTCCCAGTGGTATCCTGTGGCTGCGTTTCTGGCTATGTAGACGTCCCTGGAGGATTGAGATGAAGTGAAGCTGCATCTGGAGGACATCCAGAAAGCCCTGGAGATGCTGAAGCCAAATGTCCCAATCACTTACCAGGAGGCAGTGAACCGGGTGGCCTGGATGTTCCTGGTGGTGCTGCAGCAAGCCAGCCTGGAGGTTCAGGACCAGGCTCAGTGGGTGCAACAACTGCAACGCCAGGAAGAAATGGTGGAAAGGCTGCTAGCAGCAGCAGCAGAACGCAGGCTGCTGGGTCCTGACAGGTCACTGCTATCATCCTGGTCTGGGAGCCCATCAGTGATACCCTGGTAGGCGTGACTGGTGATATGGCAGCAGGTTGAGGTGGAACAGCCATTGGCCCTGGGGGTGTGGGCAAGTTGGCGGAGCCCCCCAGGCTAAAAAGCATACCACCTTGATCTAGTACACCCCTGCTAAACTCTAGGACCTGACAAAACAGATATGGCAGTTCTGGGGTGGCTGCTGCAGTTGTGGGATGATGGCGTTAAAAGGACTGAACTATCTCTGAAAGAGATGGCTCAGTTGGCCTCCATAAGGGTGATACCATCCCTCAGTCAGTGCCTCCAGAAGGTGATGCGTCCAGCACAGGGTACAGGCAATCACTCCCTGATTAACTGGTTCAAGTCGGCTGCATTGACAGTGTGCCAGGACCCGCGGGAACTGCCAGAGACAGTGAGCAGATGAACCATGTACTTAGATCTGGTTCAGATAATTCGGGAAATGGGCATGCGACAGATGATATTTAGCGCCAAGTATACTAGCCCTGATGAAGAGGTGTTTATAACCCATATGAAGAACTTGATCTTGACCTCTGGCCTGGCCAGTACGTTTTGCACCATGGCGGTACTGCTGGCCCCTTATGTGGAAAGGCGGCTCCATGAGGTAACATATGTCATGGCTAGGTTGGGGGATGTGGAAGTGAAACAGTAGCGTTCCACTCAAGTATGTGCTGTACCACCCCCTGCACTCCCAAACCAGCCAGTGCATGGATGGAGGTGTGGACAAAAAAGTAGGGCAGAGCAGCGCCCAGCCCTTTGGACTGTGAAAGTGAGCCACAGGTATATGTGATTTGATCTCCTCCCAGCAGAGGTCGCTGCAGAAGATTTAGTAGCAACCTAATGAAGTACCGCTGGAATCAGCTGGTCCCTGACTAGCAATTCACTCTTATTTCTGGGAAAGCCACAACCCATGAGATGCAGCTGGCCTATTATCTCCCTGATTAGTGATTCGGCTGGGACATTGGCTGGTGGGGCAGCTGGATGACCTGAGGCTGCGTGTAGAACTGAGTATACATTGGTCCCCCTCGCAATGTACAGAGGGTATTAGCCCTTGTGGACACGAGTGCTGACAGCACCTTGCGTTATGGGAATCCAGACAAGTTTCCCCGGACCCACTGCAACCATAGAAGGCTATGGGGGTCGAATGATTTGCGTGTGGCAAGTCCTCGTTACACTGGCTATTGGCAGATTGCCTCCTCGGATGTACCAAGTGTACATATCCCCTATACAGTAGTACATTTTGGGAACTGATGTTTTGCGAGGCTTGACTGTAAATACCACTGCTGGTGAATTTCACCTTCATATCCGAGTAGTGAAAACTATTACATGGGGACAACCACACCATGCCCCATTGCTGCTGCCCCATGCTACCCAGGTAGTGAACACAAAACAGTATCGCCTGCCGGGTGGCCATGAGGAAATATGACGCATCATTCTGAAGCTGAAAGAAGTTGGTGTCATTCATCCTACTCATAGCCTGTACAACTTCCCTGTATGGCCAGTGAAGAAGCCGGACTGCTCCTGGCACATGACGGTTGACTATTGGAAGCTGAATAAGGTTACACCACCCCTGCATGCCACTGTACCAAACGTCGCAGACATTATGGACCAGCTGTCACATGAACTTAGATGATACTATTATGTGGTAGACTTGGCAAATGCCTTTTTTTTTTTATTGCCATAGCCCCAGAAAGTCAAGAAGAGTTTGCCTTCATCTAGGAAGGGTGACAGACATTCCTCATCTTTCCCCAGGGCTATCTGCACAGCCCTTCCCTGTGCCATGGTCTCAAGGCTCAAGATTTAGCCATGTGGAAATGACTGCCCATAGTTCACTTGTATCGATGATATAATGCTAACCTCTGATTATCTTAGAGAACTAGAAGCGGCGGTGACCAGCCTGTGAGAAGCTCTTGCTAACTGGAGTTGGGCAGTCAACAAGAACAAGGTCCAGGGACCTGGGTTCTCTGTCAAATTCTTGGGAATTGTCTGATCGGGTAAGACAAAAGTAATGTTGGAGGCAGTATTTGATAAGATACAGGCATATCCCCAACCTGAGATTATGAAGCAGCTCCAAACCTATTTGGGACTGCTGGAGTGTTAGAGAGTGTTCATTCCCCATTTGGCCCCCTTGATGAGACCACTGAACCACCTAGTGAGACAGGGTGCCCAGTGGGATTGGATCCCCGAGATAGAAGAGGCCTTTAAGGCTACAGAGCAAGCTGTAGCTCAAGCCCAAACTCTACACCTACTAGATTCAGCCCTCCCATTCTTGCATAAGCTGCAGGTGGATGATACAGGGTTTGGGTGGGGCTTGTGGCAGAAGAAGCACATTTCCTGGAAGGTGCTGATAGGCTTCTAGTCCAAGTTATGGAAAGGCATACAAGTGCAGTATTCTCTGATAGGGAAACAACTGGCTGTCATGTATGCAGCCCTTCTGGCCAGTGAGGCCATCACTGGCCTTAATCCTGTAATTGTGCAGTCCATGTACCCTGTGGAGGGGTGGCTGCAGACTCCCCATTCGGAGCAGCGGGCACAATTCTCTGTGAGCCCCCTGTCAGGTCAACTGCACTCCCTATTGGGACCAGTGCAGTTTTAAGCAGAGCTCCTAGCGGAGCCTGCTGAGATAGGAGATGTACCAAGTCCCTATGTAGAGGGTTGGGCTACTCATCCTTGAGGATGCCTGGTACACAGACAGCTCGTACCATGCTTCAGGTAGCAAAATGATGGGGGCTACTGTTGACCCGGCAGAAGCAGAAGTTGCTGTGTCACAATGCCCCTGGTGTGCTGAACAGCACCCAGAGAGACGGCAGGTAAAGAGTACCCTGGAGGTGATGCCCTGCAGGGCTAAGCCACTCCAAGAATGGCAAATGGATTATAGGCCCAAAGTAGCGCCCTCCAGGCCAGATCCTGTGCCATGACCCAGTAGAGGTGGACTGTGGGTCCCAGGCCTGGCTTGTCCCAGGTCTGACTGTGATCCAGGCTCACAGCTAGGAATAGGGCCCCGGACTTGAACTGTTACATTAGTGTAGTAGGGTACCTGTGCCTAATATATGTAAACATAATTCAGCCTATTGTATTATGCATGCGTGGCAGAATGCCACTATTGTCCTCTGACATATATAAAGCCCGTGTGGTCCCTTAGTGCAGAAGCGCACACTCCCCGCAATAAAGTTGGTGCCTGCCGTTTCATTCTTGTGTCAGTTCCTCGTATGTTCTTTCAACTGGGCATCTCACCACCTAAATCTTCCCTTCTTGATAAGCTTGGCACTGACACTACCCCACGACTTTTTAAAAAATTTTTATTTCTATGAAAAGGTCTTTTCTTATCCATTCAGCCACCCTATGTCTTTAATTGGAATATTGAATCCATTTACATTTAAAATAATTGTTGATAGTTGTGTAGTTATTACCATTTTATTATATTTATATTTTTGAGTTTTATAATTATATTATTATTACTATTACTATTATTATTATTATTATTATTATTATTATTATTAAAGAAGTCCCTTTAACATTTCTTGTACTACTGGTTTGGTAGTGATGAACTCCTTTAGCTTTTTCTTGTCTGTGAAATTCTTTATCTGTCCTTGGATTCTAAATGGTAGCTTTGCTGGGTAGAGTAATCTCAATCAAGGAGATTACTGGTATATTGTTTTTGTCATTATTTTGAATAGTTCATGCCAGTCACTTCTGGCCTGTAAATTTCTGTTGAGAAATCAGCTAATAATCTTATGTGAGATCCCTTGTAGATAACTAATTGCTTTTCTCTTACTACTTTTAAGATTCTCTCTTTGTCTTTAACCTTTGTCATTTTAATTATGATGTGTAGTAGTGTGGACCTCTTTGGGTTCATCTTGTTTGGAACTCTCTGTGCTCCCTGGGCTTGTACATCTATTTCCTTCACCAGTTTAGGGAAGTTTTCAGTCATTATTTCTTCAAATTATTTCTTCAATCCCTTGCTCTCTCTCTTCTCCTTCTGGTACTCCTACTATATGAATGTTGATACGTTTGATGTTGTTCCAGATGTCCCTTAAACTATCCTCATTTTTTTGAATTCTTTTTTTCTTGTTCCTGTTCTGTTTGGGTTTTTTCTGCTACTATATCTTCTAAATCACTGATTCAATCCTCCACTTTATCTAATCTACTGTTGATTTCATGTAATGTATTTTTCACTTCAGTTACTGTATTCTTCATTTCTGACTGATTCTTTTTCATGTTTTCTATTTCCATTTTTATGTTTTCTGTCTCCATTTTTATGTTTTCTGTTTCTTCGATGAAGTTCTCATTGAAATCACTGAGCATCCTTATAAGCAGTGCTTTGAACTCTTCATCTGGTATATTGATTTCGTCTATTTTGATTAGTTGTTTTTCTGGAGTTTTGTTCTGTTCTTTCATTTGAGACATATTTCTTTGTCTCCTCATTTTGGCTGTCTCCCTGTGTTTGTTTTTATGTATTAGGTAGGTCTGCTATGTCACCCAGTCTTGGTAGAGTGGACTTGTGCAGTAGGTGTCCTGTGGGGCCCAGTGGCACAGTCTCCCTGATCACCTGAGGCAGATGTTTCAGGTGCATCCCTTGTGTGGGTTGTGTGTGCCCTTCTGTTGTAGGTAACCCTTTTTTGCTGTTTGCTCATCCGTGGGAAGGCTTTATCCTCAGGCTGATTGGTTGTGAAGACTGTCTGTGACTACAGTGGAGGAGGTGCTGTGCAGGGGCTGACCCTATGTAGCAGGATTCACTTTAGCAGGGCTTTGGTGCCTGCCCAGTCTACCCTTTGGGTGTGTCATTTGTGGAGGTGGTTGGGTGGTGCTCTGGTGTGGTCTGAAGCTGGCCACTGGGTATCTGGTTCTAGGGTCTCTTGGGAGGGGCTTTGTTGCCAACCAAGATCAATTAGTGCCTGGGTCCTGCCCGAAGTCACTTGGTATGAGCTATAAAGTGATAAGCAGATGGTTGCCACTTGTACTGGGCTTGGAGGTGCCTGAGAGAGGCTAAGCTATGAACTGAGGCTGGCTGTCACAAATGTCTGGATTGGAGCTACTTAATAAGAGGAATAGGGCATGCCAAGGTCAGATTCTGCTTGTTTGGGGTTTGTGAACCTTTGAGAGACTTTATCAAAGTCTGCATCTTGAGCCAAGAAAAGCTGATTGTATAGAAAAGCCACTGGAAGCAGCTTGTATGGGCATACAAGTTGGGTGGGCAGAGTCTCAGGGGTCATCAAGGTGAAGTAAACAGTGTTAACTAGGTTGATGAAGACTGAGATATGGTACCTGCATGCTGGATAGCAGGAGGGCTCAACAAAGAAACAGCGGCTTCTGACAGCACTTCTGTCTTGGAGAAAGCTGCCTCTCCAGCCTTCTCCCTAAAACTGGACAATGCAGGTCCTCCCCATATATCCCCAATGCTTTTTGAGCTGTTGATCCAGCTCTGGAGCTCAGAGTGAATGAGTCTTTGAGCAAGTAAGTCTCTGCATGGACCCATTAGGAGGACTACTTGGCACTCTAACAGCCCTTGGTCTCACTCAGCCACAAACTTTGCTAGTTTTTACAGCCAGAAATTATGGGGACTTCTCTTACCAGCACTGGATCCCTTGGCTGGGGAGCCTGTTTAGGGCTGGAACCTCTCACTCCTCCTGGGAACCATCACGGCCAAGATATCCATCTCAATTTTTAACTTCCATACAGTATGGGCCAGCTGTTTTGTATCTTTGTCCCTCCTACCAGTCTCCATGTGGCTTTTTCTGTATATCATTAGTTATATTACTTCTGTTAAGCTAAACTTTGCAGGTGGTTCTCAATGATGGTCGTTCTATAGTTTAGTTGTAATTTTGATACGGTCATGGGAGGAGACAAGCACAGTATTTACTTACTCTTCTGTCTTGACTGGAACCCACACTCTTTCTCCTTAATTTCAAAAACATAAATGAAACTGCAAAACCGTCATTCTAAGGAGCATTTGAGATCTTACTTCTTGGAAATTGTCATCAGTTTGGGCTCAAATACATTTTTAAAAACATTCTTTATAGGTTTAGGCATTTCTTACATTGCAACTGGGTTTTCTTTATTCAATATTTGTGTAATTGTTGATTAAGAATGGAAAGAGACTGATTTAAAAGAATTTTTTTTTGGCATTTCTGGTTTCTCCTGAGTGAAAATAAAAAGTTAATTATGGAAAATAGAAAAGTACCTTCCTACATCAAGGAATGATAGGACCTTTTGAGGTTTAATGGGTAGGGAAATTATATGTGTGTTCTTCAAAGTACACCAGGTACTTAGGTTCAGAAAATACTTTCCTAAATACTCTTTGGATCTAAAACAATAAATCATTTTGTCCTAGAAATGATACAGCTGGGAGAGTTAATACTCCTGGGCTTAAAGAAACTGTCCAGGAGACAGTATTAAGAACAGGAGAAACATGATTGACCTAAGATCTGTTATGATGGCAATCGACCATTTAGAAGCTTACACTCAGATGAAAAAGAAGATTGAGAAGAAATGTAAAGCAGTTACAAATCATCACCCTACATTAAGAGTTCTCCAGTTTCTGTGAAAGATGAAAAACTTCTGTCATTTCAAAAGATAGAAAAATAAACATTCTAACAATGAAAGTTCGTAAGATTTTTTTTTTAGAAACTGAGAAGAAAAATAGCACCTATGTTCTTTTAGAAAGACTTATGGTCTACAAGAACAACAACAACAACAACAACAACAACAACAAACTGAGTTTATTTACTTAGTAAAATTTAGTGAAGTTATTTCAAGTACATACTTTTATTTTTTAGCATGTGCTTTCCAAAAGTGGGATCTTTAATTTTCTGCTGCTACCTGCAACTGTTGTGAAAATTATTAAATTGAAAAACAAAACCAAATAAAACAGAGACAGTAGATGAACTACAATATCTCTCTTAAAGTGGTGCTATGAATAAAAGAAGAGATTAAAATATTTAATTCATGAAAAGAAAAATTCAGTTGAAGTCTACCTATGCTCTAGTCTTTTTTAAATTTCCAAATATCTTTATTTCTTTCAAGTTCATTATAAAACAAAACAAAACAAAAACAAAAACAGGTAAGAAAAAATTATGTAAAAAAAAAAAGCAACTAGAACTATTATAACTTACATGAAGGAGTCCAGAGGGAGGTTCTCATCATTTAGTATGCTCTTGTCTTGATGTATCTTTCTTTTGCTAAGCACAGTAGACATTTGCTGTTTTGAGGTACATGTGCATATTGGGCATCTATTAAGGAGAGAATGTATTGGATATAT
This sequence comes from Eidolon dupreanum, assembly GCA_028627145.1. Classification (NCBI taxonomy): domain Eukaryota; kingdom Metazoa; phylum Chordata; class Mammalia; order Chiroptera; family Pteropodidae; genus Eidolon; species Eidolon dupreanum. The sequence goes on along the minus strand of CM053514.1, from coordinate 46,404,836 downwards.
ATTGTTGCTGATGTTGTTTTCATGCCACTCTATTTTGTAGAAAAAATACTTCAATTTTGCTTTGGAGAACCATCTCGCCTCCACTCTGAGTCTACATGCTTCAGGTGACTCTGAATACATGGGCTCCTCAGGAGGAGTATGTGACCTAGGCTAAGCTAATCAGCATAGCCCAATTCCCCTGACAACAGTAATTGGGTTCAGGAAAGAACTCATTACCCAAATCAGATCAATTAGGGCAAAAAGACTCAATTCCAAGAAGCTGAGTTTGTTGATGAGTGACCTGCACCTATTCTTTCTCACTGGATGTGGATTAAGAATAGAGATACTATATATAGATGTCAATTTATAATGTACACCTGAAAATTATATAATTATATTAACCAATGTTACTCCAATAAACTTAAATAAATAAATAAATAAATAAATAAATAAAATGGGAAAAATAAATAAATAATTTCATAAAGATAAAAAAAGAATAGAGCTACTGCTATAATACATTGCTGATGGGAATATAAAATATTACAACTTTATGTAGGAGAACTCTAAAATATCTAAAGAGGCTGACAACAGAACACAATTCAGAATCTGTAGTTTTCTTTTCCTATAAAAGATGCCCTCAGTATAATTAGTAAATTTAAATAAGGACTATAGATTAGCTGATGATGTTATATCAAGTTTAATGTCTTGATTTTGATCATTGTATTTTGCTAATTGTGTTGTGGTTAATATTCTTATTTTTAGGTAATACACACTGAAATATTTACACATAAAGTGTCATCACATCTACAACAAATTTGCCAATAGTTCAGAAAAAAATTACATTACACAAACACACACACAGATAGTATATGTATAAAGTATGGGACAAAAAAAAGAATGATAAAGCAATGGGATAAAAAGTTAACTGGGGAACCTGAGGTTTAAAGGGTGTAGTATAATAAGAAACACGTTTGGTCTTTGTCCATGATTTCTGGCACAGAAACACAGAGCTTCTAAAACATTTGGTATTTTCTGAGTGATAGGAGTGCCTTTTGTCATTCATATGGAGCCCCTGTCAAGTACACCTGGGTTTACTCTAATGAGGTGACTTAGGTTGGGCCCTAGGATAGCTTCATGATGGAGCTGGTCACCAGAAAGACCAAGTGATTAGAGGGTTAGAAATTTCAGCCACATTTACCAACCTCTGGGAAGGTGGAGCTGGAGATTAAACTCTACAAAAGATTTAATGAGCTTCTAGATAAGGAAAAGCATCCACATAGTGGGAAAGTGACATAACCCAGTTCCATGGGGACAGAAGTTTCTGTCCATGGGACCAGACCTCATCCTTTAGAACTCTTCAACTGAGCATTCATCTGTATCTTTTATAATATTCTTTTATAATAAACTTGTAAATGGAAGTTAATGTTTCTCTGAGTTCTGTGAGCCACTCTATCAAGGTAATTGAACTTGAGAATGGAATCTGGGAACCTCTAATTTATAGCCAGTTGGTCAAAAACAGAGGTGACAACCTGGAGTTGTAATTGGCATCTGAAAAGAGGGGAGTGATCTTGTAGGATTGAGCACTTAACCTGTGGGATCTGATAGTATATCCAGGTAGATAATGTCAGAATAGAGGTAAATTGTAGGATATCCAGCTGCTGTCACAGAATTGTTCAATATGTGGGAAAAAACTACCACAAACTTGGTATCAGATATGAAGTAAAGTGTGTTGGTAGGGTAAAAAAAAGGAAGCATTTTCCTGTACAGAGAGTATACAGGAATTTCTTATTCTATTCTTGTAACTCTTATGTACATCTGTAATTATATCAAAATAAGTTTACTGTAGAAGAACAGTAGCTGGAAGAAGAAGTGGCAGAGAATGAGGAAAAAGAAGGTTGCTAGTGGTAGCCATCTTGAAATTACACTGGGAAAAGCCATCTCAGAATGGAACACACCCATCAGAAGTGGAGACAAGAGGTGAATCTGGGTGACTTTGTTGGAGCCCTACATTAAGCTTTAAATTGACTAGCTAATCATCTCTACCCCTATATTTTTTACCTAACATGAGTCCACTTATTCTTTTTTACGAGACTTGCTTGTGAAATATTCTGATTCCATTTGGAAGCTACTACATTTCTTTTACTTTCTTTTATACTTTTTTTTAGTTGCTTGCTTTCAATCCTAAATGAACACTGAAACTATATAAGAGTTCTAAGAAGCTACATTTTGCTCACAAAATATAAAAAATTAGAAGGAATAGAATAGAAATTATTAAGAGAAACACACCATCAAGATTTACAAGGACGGCTCAACAACAAAAACTCAAATGAGCTGATTTAAAAATTTGCAAGGAACTTGAATAGATATTTCTGTTTTTTGATTGGCTTTACACTGTGTGAGGCACACAAGTTTGGGTTCGATAACATTGGCATTATAAGATTATAAACAAAATATTACTAAATATAGGATTTTTCAGAAACATGGTGGAGTGAGAGACATCCCTAAATCTCTCCCCTTAAAACAATGAGCTGAACATCTAAAACTCAACAAAAAATACCCAAACTGCATACCAGCACATCTGAGCATGGGATCTGCCTATGAGAACTACCACAGGTCAGAACCCCAGGTGTCAGGTGGTGGACTGGGAGAAATAAAGATGCTGCTTTTCGCAGCTGCTGGAGTTACCTGAAGGAGGAGGGGGAGGGAGGAAGTTGTGGCAAGTTCCCTGAACAGCCTACCTGAGAGAGTTGTGAGTTCCACACAGCAGGCGGCAGGGACCAGTCATCAGGGAAGAAAGCAAAGAAGCAGGATGGCAGAAAAACAATAGTTGATTTTTAATGGCTGCAGTTGCAAAACCAAGGCTGTGCTACAGCCGCCATCCCTCAATCCAGGGGGCCCACCTCTCATACCCTCCAAGACTGAACACACGGAGCCCCAGGGGAATCTGAGCAAATGCTACCTAAGCTGTTACTAACACTGACAGGGACTGAAACTGAGGGTAGCAAGCATGATTAAATATCTAGAAGAAATTAAAAGACATTTTTAAGCTTTATATAAAGCTGGGATCTAAGAGGCTTATACACCACCTACTGGAAACCAAAAGAAAAGCTCCTTCTTTGCACCAGGCTAAAGAGAGACCTTTATATAATAAATCTTTCTGGAAAAAAGCAGAATACACTTCCATTAATGCCCAGATGGAGAAATAGTCCATTAAACACCATGAACAACCAAGGTGACAGGGCATCTCAGAAAGAGAAAAATCTTCAGAAAATAAGCTTACAGACATTTAATATGCAACTTAAATGACAGAGAATTCAGAATGATACTTCTGAAAAAGCTCAGTGAATTCCAAAATAAGTCATATCAACAATTTCAGGAATTAAAAAAACAACTAGATGGACAGAGAAAGGAGATTGAAACCCTCAAAAACAACCAAATAGAAATTCTTCAGATGAAGAACAACTGCAAGAGTTAAACATGAAATAGCAAGCTTGGGAAATGGAGTCAATAAATGGAGGAAAGGATCAGTGATATCGAAGACAGAAGTCTAGAAATAAATCAAAAGGAAGAAGAGAGAAATCAAAGAATGAAAAATAATGAGAGAGAAATACAAGAACTAGCTGATACCATCAGGAGAGGAAACATAAGAATAATGGGCATTATCGAAGGCAAGGAAAAGGAGCAGGGACTAGAAAGCATTTTTCAGACAAATAGTGGACAAGAATTTCTCAAATCTAAGGAATGAACTGGAGCTTGGAATTCAAGAAGTTAACAGAACACCCAATTATCTTAATTCAAAAAGGCCTTCTCCAAGAAACATTGTATTAAAATTATCCAAAATCAACAACAAAGACAGAATTCTCAAGGCAGCCAGGGAGAAAAAAAACGATAACTTATAAAGGAAAACCCATTAGATTATCCTTGGACTGCTCAGCGCAAACCTAACAAGCCAGAAAGGAGCGGAATCAAATATTTAAACTATAAAGTGAAAGGAACTACCAGCCTAGAATAATGTATCCAACTAAGCTCTCCTTTAGATATGAAGGAGAAATTAAGACCTTTCCAGACATACACAAATTGAGGGAATTCTCCACTGCGAGGCCTGTACTACAGGAAATACTGAAAGGGTTCAATTCACCTAAAACAAAATGACAAAAAAAAAAAAAAAAAAAAAAACATAATTAGGAGTAAAGTGACTATCAGGCAAATAGAAGCAGAGGAGTGCAACCCTTACTAAGAAAAGGGCATTATAAATGTAAACAATAAGAAGAGAATTGCTATTAGCAAGATAGTAATGAATGTTCAGATTACATAGGGACAAACTGAGACAACAATGACTGAAATGGGGAGGATTCAAAGATACAGATTTGCAAAGGGGAATGGACATAAGGTATGTGCAGAAGAAAATGGATGACTGTGTATATATAACTATCCTTTACATATTCATAATGATAACCACACAGAGAAGATTCAGAACCAAGTATATAACATAAAACAAGAAGAACCAGAGGCAAAACCCACAAAAGCCAACCAAAATAAAGAAAACAGAAGTACAAGGACATGGAAGCAATGGAAACACCAAGCTACCAGAAAGCAAAAGATAAAATGACTAAAAGAAGACCTCATATTTCAATAATCACCCTAAATGCAGCAGTAGATTGGATGAAGCAGAAGATCAAATCAGTAAATTGGAAGACAGGTAGCTGATTACATCCAACCAGAGCAACAAAAAGAAAAAAGAATTTTAAAAAATGAGGGTAGTTTAAGAGACATCTGGGACAATATGAAGTGCAAAAATATCCAAATCATAGGAGTACCTGAAGAGGAAGAGAGAGAACAAAAGATTGAGACTCTATTTGAAGAAATAATGACAGAAAACTTCCCTAACCTGGAGAAGGAATTAGACATACAAGTTCAGGAAGCACAAAGAGTTCCAAACAAGAGCAATTCAAACAGACCTACACCAAGACACATCACAATGAAAACGCCAAAGGTCAAGACAAAGAGAGAATCTTAAAAGTAGCAAGAGAAAGGCAGCTGGTTACTTACAAGGGTACCCTCATAAGAATGTCTGCTGACTCCTCAATGGAAACTTTGCAGGCCAGAAGGGAATGGCATGAAAAATTCAAAGTTATGAAAAACAAGAATCTACAACCATGGATACTCTACCCAGCAAGGCTTTTGATTAAAATGGAAGGTGAGATAAAGAGCTTCCCAGACAGAAAAAAGCTTAAGGAATTCATTACCAATAAACTAGTATTACAAGAAATGTTAAAGGGTCTTCTGTAAAAAGAGAAGTTTTAAAAAAGAAAATAGAAATAACAAATAGGAATAATAAAATGACAGTAACAATGTACCTATCAGTAATCACTTTAAATGTAAATGGATTAAATGCTCCAATCAAAAGACATAGGGTAACTGAATGGATAAGAAAACAAGACCCAATCATATGCTGTCTACAAGAGACCCACTTCAGATCAAATGACATTCACAGACTGAAAGTAAAGGGATGGAAAAAGATATTTCACACACATGAAAATGAAAAAAAAAAAGCCAGGGTAGCATTACTTCTGTCAGATCAAATAGACTTTAAAACAAAGGCTATAATAAGAGATAAAAAAGGACATTACATAATAATAAATCAAGAGGACATAACCCTAGTAAACATATACGCACCCAACATAGGAGCACCTACATACATAAAGCAATTATTGACTGACATAAAAGGAAAGATCAATAGTAATACACTCAGAGTAGGAGACTTTAATACCCCATTAACACCAATGTACAGATCTTCCAGGCAAAGAATCAATGAGGAAACAATGGATCTAAAAGATACACTAGAACAGATGGACTTAATAGATATTTTCAGAGCATTTTACCCCAAAGCAACAAAATATACATTCTTCTCAAGTGCACAGGGAACATTTTCAAGGACTGACCACATGTTGGAACACAAATCAAGTCTCAGTAAATTTAAGAAGATTGAAATCATATCAACCATCGTCTCTGATCACTAGTATGAAACTAGAAATCAACTACAAGGAAAAAACTGGAAAATACACAAACACATGGAGGCTAAATAACATGCTACTAAACAATGAATGAGTTATTAATGAGATCAGAAAGATGTCAAAAGATACCTAGAGACAAATGAAAATGAAAACACAACTCAAAATCTATGGGACACAGCGAAAGCAGTCCTAAGACGGAAATTCACAGCAACACAGGCCTACCTCAAGAAACAAGAAAAAGCTCAAAAAAACAATCCAACCTTACACTTAAAAGAACTAGACAAAGAACAGAAAACAAAGACCAAAGTGAATAGAAGGATGGAAATAATAAACATCAGAGCAGAAATAAATGAAATAGAGTCTAGAAAAACAATACAAAAGATTAATGGAACCAAGAACTGGTTCCTTGAAAAGATAAACAAAATTGACAGATCTTTAGCAAGATTCATCAAGGAAAAAAGAGAGAGGATTTAAATAAATAAAATCAGAAATAAAAGTGGAAAAGAAGAAGTAAAACTCTCGTTATTTGCTGCTGACATGATACTATATATAGAGAACCCTAAAAATTCCACCCCCCAAAAAATGTTAGAACTGGTCAATGAATTCAGTAAAATGGCAGGTTACAAAATAAATATTCAGAAGTCAGTGGTGTTTTTATACACCAATGATGAACTTTCAGAAAGAAAAATTAAGAAAACAATCCCATTTACAATTGCATCGAAAACTATCAAATACCTGGGAACCAAATTAACCAAGAAGGTAGAAGAGTTGTTTTCAGCAAATTATAAGTCATTGAAAAAAGAAATTGAAGAAGATACAGATAAATGGAAGCATATATTCTGTTCATGAGTAGGAAGAATCAACATTGTTAAAATGGCTATACTACCCAAAGCAATCTATAGATTCAATGCAATCCCTATCAAAATACCAGTGGCATTGTTCAGAGAGCTAGAACAATAATCCTAGAATTTATATGGAGCTATAAAAAAGCCTGAATAGCTAGGGCAATCTTGTGAAAGAAGAACAAAGTTGGAGGCATCACACTACCTGATATCAAACTACAATACAAAGCTATAGTAATCAAAACAGCTGGTACTGGCATAAAAACTGATACAATGATCAATAGAACAAAATAGAGAGCCCAGAAATAAATCTATGCCTATACACTCACTTAATATATGGCAAATGAAGTAAGAATATACAATGGGGTAAAGACAGTTTCTTCAATAAATGGTGTTGGGAAAATTGTACAGATACATGCAAAAGAAGAAGAAGAAGAAGAAGAAGAAGAAGAAGAAGAAGAAGAAGAAGAAGAAGAAGGAGGAGGAGGAGGAGGAGGAGGAGGAGGAGGAGGAGGAGGAGGAGGAGGAGCAACAGCAGCAGCAGCAGCAGCAGCAGCAGCAGCAGCAGCAGCAGCAGCAGCAGCAGCAGTTGGACCATCTTCTTACACCATATACAAGAAATGGATTAAAGATTTAAATGTAAGACCTGAAACCATAAAACTTTTAGAAGAAAACATAGTATACTCTCTCATATTACTAACAGGAATTTCTTTTCAGATATTTCTCCTCAAACAAGGGAAACAAAAGAAAAAATAAACAAATGGGGCTACATCAAACTAAAAAGTTTTTGTACAGCAAAAGAAACAATCAACAAAATAAAAAGACAACCAACTGTTTGAGAGAAGATATTCACTAATGATACATCTGATAAGGGATTAATATCCAAAATTTATAAGGAACTTATACAACTCAACAACAAAAAAATAAACAATCCAAATAAAAAATGAGCAAATGATCTGAACAGATACTTCTCCAGAAAGGAAATATAGATGGCTAATAGACATATGAAAAGATGCTCAAGGTAACTAATCATCAGGGAAATGTAAATTAAAACCACAATGAGATATCACCTCACACATGTCAGAATGGCTATCATCGATAAATGAAAAAACAGCAAGTGTTGGCAAGGATGCAGAAAAAAGGGAACCCTCATACATTGTTGGAAGGATTGAAAATTAGTACAACCACTATGGAAAACAGTATGGAGTTTCCTCAAAAAATTAAAAATGGATACACCTTTTGACCCAGCAATTGCACTTCTGGGTATTTATCCAAAGAAAACCAAAACAATAATTCATAAAGCTCTATGCACTCCAATATTTATGGCAGCACAATTTATAATAGCCAAGGTATGGAAACAACCTAAATCCCCATCAACAGATGATTGAATAAAGAAATTATGGTTCATATATATAATGGAATATTACTCAGCCATTAAAAAGTGAAATGCTACTATTTGCAATGATGTGGATGGACCTAGAGGTTATTAGGCTGAGGAAAATAAGTCAGACAGAGAAAGGTGGGTACCATATGACTTCACTTACATGTGGTATCTAAGGAATAAAAACAACAAACTAATCAAAGACAGACTTACAAATATAGTGGACAATTTGGTGATGGACAGCGGGGTATGGGGGTTTAGGAGGCTGGGAGAATGGGGTAAAGGGTTAAAGAATTACAAATTAGTAGCTGCAGGTTGGGCACAGGGAACATGGAAGAGGGAATGCAGTTAGCATTATAATGATGGCTAAGTGGAAAGTCAAGGAAGGGAGGGAGCAATTGGGGGGATTGTTTTATGAACATTATAGATGCCTAACCAATGTGCTGTATACTTGAAAATTATTTTAATTAATTAATTAATTAAAAAATACTAAAGGCCTTGTTCAACAACAACAAAAAAGAAAGATACAGAAGGACACTTCATAATGATAAAGGGAATCATGCACCAAGAAGACATAACAATTATTAATATCTATGCTCCCAATCAGGGAGCCCCGAAATATATAAAGCAATTACTAACAGAACTAAAAGGAGAAACAGACCAAAACACTATCATAGTAGGGGACCTATATACCTACTGTCAGATATGGATAGAGCATCCAACAGAAAATC
>CM053514.1:46378118-46395389 GCA_028627145.1 Eidolon dupreanum | reverse complement strand
TGATTGCTAAAGAAGCTGTGGTACATATATACAACGGAATATTACTCAGCCATAAGAAGAGATGAAATACTGCCATTTGCGACAACATGGATGGACCTCGAGATAATCATGCTAAGCAAAATAAGCCAGACAGAAAAAGTTGAAAATCACATGATATCACTTATATGTGGGATATAAACCTAAAAGCAACAAAGGAACAGGACAGAGACTCATGGACATGGAATATAGTAGTTACCAGTGAGTAGGGGATGGGGAGGAGGGGGGAAGTAGATGGGGTAGAGGGGGTTTAATATAGAGAGGTAGGGGGAGGGTGAAGTGCGTAAAGGGGATCAAATATATAGTAACTGGACTTTGGGTGGTAAACACACAATAGAATATATAGATGCTAAATAATAATGCACACCTGAAAATTATAAAATCATATTAACTGTTACCCCAATAAACTAATAAAAATATTTCTAAATATAGATCACTAAGAAAGATTAACTCTCTCTGACATATTCTTCCAAACTTCTCATCGATGCCTTAGATTCAGTCATTGAGAGTTATTACTATAACTTAAGGTATTTTTCCTCTGTCCTAACCTTGATCCCAGTACTACATTACAAAAGTACTACATTATAAAAACTTTGAAACATTCTCCATCAGTTCTTCAAACCAGTATGTCAAAATATATTATCCTGTTCTCAGAATTTGCTCCTTTAGATCTTACCATTTCTGCCAATCACTCCTGCTTGTGTCTGTCCAAATCTGGGATTAATTTTACCTTCTCCATCTCCTTTGCCCTTACATCTACTTGATACTTTGGTTCTGGCATGTTTCCTTCCTTAACTGTTATTTCCACCGTCTCTTTCCATCACTATTGTCACTGCCTTTTGTCTATTCATTCCTAGATTGCTGTAACAGCATTCAAACTGGCTCTCCTCTTCCAGCCTCTCCCTTGTCCCATGGTAGGAAGACACAACACATGCTTATGACACCAGGAAAATAAAAAAAGAAGGGAAAGGAGAGAAGGAAATGATACTAGAAAAATTTTGATAACTTGAAAATAAAATCACAGTTTTCATCATGAGAAAAATATAAAAGCTACCTTCCTTAACAAATTCCATTTCTAACAGTCCTAACACATATAATTTTGCACATTTCCCCCTAAATTTTCCTAAAGATAGTAATAAAAACTTTCTAGTAGTCCTGCCAGACCATGGTCTGTGAATCATTACAATTAAATAAAACTTGTAAGAATTAGTCCTAGTTGTGGAGCTAGGAAAAGGAAGGAAATGGAGGCAGTGGCAGAGACAGATCCTGAGCCAGAGTCGGAGCTGGGCAACTACACCGACTAACCCGCGGGGGTGTGCCATGTAGAAACAGCTCAGCCAGTCCTCCCGTGACCCAAGCCAGGTCCCTAAGTGCCGGGCTACAGACTGGTCTCCGAGGCAGGGGCACTGGAGTTGATCCTGAGTCAGGCTTTACTCGCCCTCCGACAGAGGCTGGCTCTTTTGAAAGCACCTTCTTCAACAGCAGAATGATGCAGGCCACTATGACTGAGAACTCCACGTCCATCCCTGTGGCCAAACTTGAGCGGGCCAAGGCCTCCAGGAAGTCAACAGACCACCCCCCAAATACTCAGACATGATCGTCGCTGCCATCCAGGCAGAGAAGAACCTGGTTCCTCACACCAGTCCATTCAGAAGTACATCAAGAGCCACTACAAAGTGGGTGAGAATGTGGACTGGCAGATTAAGTTGTCTATCAAGCACCTGGTTACCACTACGGTCCTCAAGCAGACCAAAGGAGTGGGTCCCCCGGGGTCCTACCGGCTGGCCAAGAACGATGAACCCAAGAGGTCGGTGGCCTTCAAGAAGATGAAAAAGGAAGTCAAGAAGGTGGCCATGCCAAAGAAGTCAGCCAAGCCTAAAAAGGCTGCCTCCTAAGCTCCTAGTCAAGAAGGCCGGGAAGAAGCCGGCTGCCATGCCCAAGAAAACAAAAAAAACCAAGACCATGGAAGCCAAGCTATTCAAGACATCCAAGCCTAAGAAGGCCAAATCAGTGAAGTTCAAAGCCAAGTCCAGTATCAAGAGGGCCAACAAGAAGAAGGAACAGTGAAGCTTTTCTTATGGATACTCCTACCTGTCTCTTATCTTCTGTAAATGCTTTTCTCCTTTCTTCTCTCTTACTCCTCATCTGCATCCCCTTGTCCCTTTCTATTCTGACTTTATGAGAGACAGAATTTGGATTCCTCAGAAATGTGGAAGAGTTCATTTTTCCTTAACCAGTCATGCAAGGACAGCAAAAACAATTACATCTCTGCAATGATGAGAATGTACTTAAATTTTTTTTTTGTTTTAATTTGTTATTAATCTACTTATGGTTTTGGGGTGAGTTTGTGTTATGTTTAGTTGGGTGGTTTGTTTGCTATGAAGGAAAAAGGGGGAGGATTAGAAAGGCAGATTGTTCTGGCTAAATGAGAGGGAGCCCAGGAATTGTAAAGTTTGTAGGAATATCTTTCAAGACTAGCTAGCAAAGTTGAGCAGCCCTTGTGAGTTTCAGAACCTTGGTAGGGAGGAGAAGGGTGGCAGCAGCTGAATGCAAAGGAGAGAGGTGGAATAAACCCTCCCTGGCTTGACTTCCACCTCCCAGTGGTGAGCAGTGGATGTTCAAATTGAGTTTCCTTCTCACTTAGTCTGACCTAGGGGCCTGTTGTCCTAGGGAAGTGGGAAAATCAAAGTGACAGCTGGTCTGAGAAGCCATGACTTCTCTCAGTCAGCTGGAAACTGGCCATGGAGAAGGGGTCTTTGTGGTTCCCCAAAATCTCCTGTTAAATAGGAGTGGAAACTTTCAGGGAAGGATGGGAAGTCAGTCAGCCAAGGGCCTCAGTTTTCCCTGTTGAAACTTGTATTTTTCCACACAATTGGATTGTATCCTAGGAGTTTTTTTTCCCTCCTGGTTTTTGGTTCCTCCTGTACAAGAGGTGGCTTTGCTTGGTGGTCTGGTGGGGCTTTCGCCCTGCGACTACCACTTAAAAACCTCCCTACCTCTTTATTTCTGAGTCTTTTCTAAGTAGTGGCAGATGGTGGAGGGGTAGTGGGCAGGGAGTGGACAGTAAGACATACTGCAATCGATTTTGAATTGCTAAGTAGTTTTACAGAGCTAAATTTTGTGCATGTAAATATTTATATAGCTATTTAGAGCTAGTACTTAAGTTTCACACATGGGAGACAGGAGAAAAAACCTGTACAGTCTTATAAAATAGGAAAATGTGCCACTGCACGTTGTCCATCCCCCAACTCCTTTTTAAAACAAGTGTTATTTGTGCTGAGAAGAATTTGCTGTCTTCGTAATTTCAAAGCTTTAAAATAAAAATTGAAAAAAGGCCAAAAAAAAAAAAGAATTAGTTCCAATACAGTGTGTAGTGTCTGGGATTGTTTTTGTCAAAAAAAATTTCTCTAAGAATTATCAGCCTTTTAGAAGACAAGATGTCTTAAAAGGGTTATTATACAAAGATAATTGTTTACTAATAACTTTACAAGTTCTGATCTAAATGTGTTCTATCACTGAAACTTTAGGTAAAACTTGAAAGAAAGGGAGTTTCAGCTCTATATAAAAAAGAAATCAACAACAATCGTGCCTACAACAGAGTGGGCAGCCTCGGAAGAAAGTAAGCTGCCCTTCACTGGAGGATTTAAGCAAATATTAGATGAGTATTTGTCAGAATGTTGTAGAATAGATTTAAACATTTATTAATGGAGAGAAGTAAAGGAATTCCTTGATTAGTGGTTTCTCAAAGTAGCATATCATCAGCATCCTTTAATGAACATGTTAAAATTCAGATTCCTTGTCCTCACTCATAGAAATTCTTATTTAGTAGGTCTGGGATAGAGCCCTGGCGTGAATATTTTTATAGAAATCCTCAGAAGACTCTAATTTTAACTCTAACTCTAGCTTTGGGATCCACTACCCTAGGTTGGTTTCTCAAACAGGAAAATACATGATCTCACCCAAATATGTTCATAGAACACATCCCCCACCTCAAGATCTGCAGACCTCATTTTGAAGAACATTGCACCTAATGTCAAAATGAAACAATCATCCTGTATTTGTGACTTTATATTGGTGGAATTATTTTGTTAATTATAAAGATACAATTTTTAAATTTTAGTAATAATATACAATGGAAAATTTTATAGATTGTCTTTAATTTCTTGAGGTAATGTTTTCCTAGCTTGCACACTCTTAGTTTTTTTTTATATAGCTATATCCTTAAGGGTGAGTATATTCACTATATTCATAACCTAAAAATATAGGTGGAGAAACTAGTTTGAGAAACATCGTACTAGGAATTGTTTAAAGACCCTGAGATTTAACAATCTTGTAACTAGAGTTTCTGGTTTGGGCTCAGTTAACTCCTAAAGAAATTTCTTAGGAAAAAAACGAGGACCGGGGTGAAAGGGCACGTGGAGGGGGCAGGAAAGGGAGCAGGTGACCTATCAGTCCTTGAGAACAAGACCTTTGGATTTTAGTAGCCCTTTCACCAGGGCCTTGAGCAGAGCCTGGCAGTTAATAGAAATTTCTTGAATGAATGAAGGAAGGAAGGGAAGGACAGACATTATGTTTGTCATAACCAGATCCTTTGCCTGTATTTGTGGCTAAGCCAGCCCCATTTAAAAAAAGCATAAAAAGCCATTTTTGAGACCATCAAGGAAACTGGAATATCGTTTGAGTATTGTGTGTTAATTTATTATAAATCTTATTAATTTTTTTCGATGTTACTAATTTATTATTAATTTTGTTAAATACAATAATGGCATAGTGATTATGTTTAAAAGATTCTTTCTGGTGAGAGATGTATATTGAAATATTTATGGGTAAAACTTCATAATGTCTCAAGGAACAGATTAAACAAAATTGACAAATTGTTGAAGATGAATGGTGTTTATACAAAGGCTCATTATAATATACATTGTGCTATTCTTTCTATTTTCTGTGTGTAACAAAAAGTAAGTGAACTCTTTCCTAAGAGAATCCAGTCTCTTTGTCCTAAGGCATGTGTATGTAGTGAATTAACTTCATTCCTATGTATCTAGCATGCGACTAGTTATGCAGCACAATGGAAAATTGAGAAAATAGTTACTCAAAATATTCACTGTATTTTCTATGTGATTTCTGTAGTTCCACCTCTAGACCCAGAGTTGCTTTGATTAAAATATTCTAATAATTGGAAGTAGCATAGACTAATTAGAACAGTGATTGTCAAACTTTTAGCCTGTGGCAGAACCACCTGGAGGGCTGGTTAAAACTCTGCTGGTTCCCATCCCCAGAGCTTCTCACTCAAAAAGTTTGGAGTGGAGCCCAAGAACTTGCAGTTTTATCAAATTTCCAGGTAATGATAGTGCTAGTCTGGGGGCCATATTTGAGAACCACTGGCCTTGTGGTTAAGATCGCAAGCTACTAGGCTAGATTCCATGAGTTGGGCTCCCAATTCACCATCTGTTTGCTGTGAAATCTTGGGCAAATTACTCAATATTCTCATTCCTCAGTTACTTTTTATGCAAAATGGGAATGATAATGGCACCTATTTTGGAGGGTTAGTGAGGATTAAAGAAATTAATCCACATAGAATATGGATACTGTATGTATTCATAAGAAACTTTATTCATAAAATACTTTATTCACATAAAATATGGATGCAGCATATAGTAAACACTTCAATGTTTTCTATTATTTCAATTCAGAATATGTTTTGTGAGTCAGTGATTATGTAGCAAATAAATAGTGTGGAATATTCCAGATCCACAGATATTTCATACTCATAAAGGCTAAATCTGCAAGAAAATGATTTTGATTTAATTTCTCAGTAATTAGTTGTGAAATTTCCATGTCTCTTCATATTTGTCCCTTTGTATTTCTCTAATGATGATCACATAGCTTGGAAATACCAAGCAAATGCATTAGAAAAAACATATTATGACAGAAATATAGCAAGTGCCAGCTCTTTTATAAAATATCATTTTAATGGAAAAGCTAACTTTAGGGCAAAATTTCAGTTTAATTTCCCAGTTGAACATAGGGTGGTAGCACTACAGGGAAATTTTGCAGGAGAGTATTGCTCTGAGCCTTCTCTCTACCTTCCACTCCATCTCCCACAGGAGGCTGGCGTTTTGGCCCTTTGAACCCTATTTTCTGAGTCTCAGATTCTCATATTTTTGTTCAGGCTTTAGACCATCAGTGGATCAAGTCTCCTTCCTATTGGGGACTCCAGTGTCAGTTTATGGGTTAGAAATCAGTTTAACCTTGGCTGCAAGACTAATCTGAAGTGTGACTCTCTGAGTCTCGGTTTCCTTTGTGTAAAACAAAGACAGTGGAACAGGAGCTCTCCAAGGTCATCAGCCCCGACAACCCGGGTTCCAAGTTCAGAATCAAGGCTTATAGGAGCTGTCACAGAAGGCAGGGCCATTCGTGCTCCCCAGAGAGTTCCGTTCCATCTGCAGTAATCCAGGATGCAGAGGTCAGGTGCCAGGTGTGCTGGAGACCAACACTGTACCCTCCTGTTTACCCGGCAAGAACTGTAAAATATTGTCTGCTACATTAAAACAAACCAGATGTATCAGGAGATTCAGTGGAAGGTCACATAAATTTTTAACATAAAACTGATGAAGTCAACAAAATTGCATGCCTCAGAAGACTTTTTCAGGAGCCACCTGTCTGCTTTCTTCGATCTTTAATGTGTTTCGTTGGAGACTGTCGCTTTCGGCAAGTGTTTTGTTTGATTGAAGCCTAACAGGTTTTGTTCAGCAGAAACTTCTTTTGGAGAAGGATGCTCTGGCACCCTCTGGTGACTTATTCCAAGTAAGGCATCACTTGCCTTACAATACCTTTGTTTCAACCTTTCACACCTAATAATCCAGTTTTTGCCTTTTGTGTCTTATATTACTTGCTTCTGGATTATTGCTTTTACAGTTAACTCTCTGATTCCCTAAATAGCAGTTATGAGATTCCACGTTGGTAATATAGGCTCCGGACAAGTTCAGAGCAGAAGCACTAATAAACTAACTTTGTGGAACTGCCAAATCTTTGGCGTTGGTTATAGTTGGCGATGTTAGCCCACGTGGGGAGAGGGAGCATCTTCCAGGATCTTCACATTTTCTGTGCTGGCGGTCCAGGTAGCTGGCTCTCTGGAACCCCCCTGCTCTTTCCTCTACCTCCCATCTCCACAGCTTATACAGTGCGACTAGATATCCACCTCAATTCATGCTTGAGACCCCGGTTCCTCACAGGAGGCTGGCTCCTCTTTGGGCACTGACATGTATCCTATTTCTCCTGGTGAGTGAGGAGCCAAATCCTAATCCTTGTGCCTGGCAGTTTTGCCAGAAATATCAGTATTTCTTAAGGGACCAACTGCATCAGAATCTTCTAAAACACTGCTTACAACCAGACTCCTCGGGTATAGCCCTAGACTTGCTGCATTAGAATCTTTGAAGGTAGAGATGAAAACCGTGCATTTAAATAAGATCCCTAGGTGACTGTTAGGCAAACCAAGATTTAGGAATTGTTTCATAGATTTGTGACTCATCATCATGATACCCTCTGTCCACACAAGCGTCTGTATTTCTGCTGCCACTTTCCTAAACTACAAGCAAGAGAACTGCACCTTCTTACATCTGAGCACCAAACAGGTCCCTTAATGTTAACCTCCTGGCTCCTGCCCCAGGAAACACATAATAGAATAAATTTCCCAGCTCTTTCCATTTTTGCCTCCATTAGTCTAGTTTTTCTGAGGTTGCAGCAGGAGTCTTGCTTAGCAACTTTAAATTATGTCCCTAACATTAAATCAAAAGGTCAAGGAAGTTGTAAGGTCATAAAAGCATATGTAATCTGATATATATGTATTCCAGAATCATTTATACTTAGACAAAATACAAGCTACCTACCAAAACAATTGTGTGGTATTTTGGTAGTTTTGCTCGGCTGAGACACTCTTCATCTCTATTTGTGTCTGTCTGTCTGTCTGTCTGTCTGTCTGTGGTAGACATGGGATACGATCTTGCATTTATCATTAATCGGAATAATGTGAACGTCAGCATTTGCTATTTCTGTTAGAAACAGTCAGATCAGGGGCCCGAAACCCACTCTAAGGTTCAGGGACTCAAGGTTGGGAAGGACAGTAAAATCCAGCTTCTTCCCCAGGTTAGGAATCCCTTCCCCACATACTCATTCCAGGGATATTATCTTAGATGTTGACTTCTGCAGCAGTCTGCCCTTGGACCTAAGTTCAAATATACTTTTCATCTGAGTACTCAAGTGCTTCCTTTCCCAGCGAGGCTCACAAAAGAGGCAGAGAACAAAATAGCCTATGAGTTCACTAACACTGGTCACTACTGTTACAAGTGCTGACGTTCACAGACTCTAGAGCAATGCTGTCCAACACAGTAGCCACAAACCACATGTGGCCACTGAGCACTTGAAATGTGGCTCAGGTGGAATGTGCTGTAAGTGTGAAACACACCAGACCCTGGAAACATAGTAAGAACCTAAAATATCTCATTAGTAATTACATGTATATATTGATTACATGAAATGATAGTCTTCTGGATATACTGTTATATAAGATATATTATTAAAATTAATTTTACTTGTTAACTTGTCTTTTTTTAATTTGGCTACTAGGCAATTTAAAATTACATAACATGGCTCAGACCCTATTTGTCTCTACTGTGACTAACCCTTTGGGGCTTATCCACTTCCTCAGACTACATCATCTATCTGATTCCTTCTAGCTCTTCCCCTCCTGGCCAGCCCTATCCTATTGCCCATGGAGCTGTGACAGTACAGGTCTTGCTAGCATGCCCCAGGTGGCTCTTTCCATTGCTGCATAACTCTAGCTGTTACATATAAGCCAAAATATGTTTCTCTGGGACAGTTTCTGAGAATAAGTGAATCATGGTTAATGACTAGACAGCAACAAATTTATGCCATTTGTTTAACCAATTCCCTATTGCTAGTTATTTAGTGTGCTTTCAGGTTTCTAAAAATTATATTATGATAATTATCCTTATACTTAAATCTTTATACACACGTTAAATGATTTCTTTTGGATAAATTTTTTTTCTTTTTTTTAGCATTAAAATAAATTTTTTTTATTAATTTATTTTTTTATGGTGACATTGGTTAACAAAATCCAATAAGTTTCAGCTGTACATTTTAACAGTAAGACATACATATATTTACACTGTGCATTCACCTCGCATAGTTAGATTTCTTTCTGTCACCACATATTTGACCCCCTTTATCCTGTCTTCTTCCCCCTCCCTCCTTCCCTCTGGTAACCACTAGTCTATTGTCCATGTCCAAGAGTCTCTGTTTGTTTGTTGATTTTAGGTTTATATCCCACATATAAGTGATATCATGTGGTTTTCAACTTTTTCTGTCTGGCTTATTTCGTTCAGCATGATTGAATAAATTCTTACTAATATCATCTTTAAAACTTTTGAAACCATTCTGTATTACAGGAAAGAATTGGATATCATAATTTTTTAAATCTTTGTAATTCTTATAAAATGGTAATTTTGTTAAAAAATTTACATTAAAATGGCCTAAAATGAGTTTAAAATAATAATTTACTGTTTTTCTTTGCTTTAGTGGTATGATATTTTAACTTTCTAAGTTTATTTAGAACTGAATTGCATCTCAAGTTCCTTTACTGTTAAAGGTAGAAATTACATAGAATTCAAATGCCAGTTTTCACATGCATGTTTTCTTGGAAAGGTGTTCTATGCATTTTCCATACAAAGGCACCATACAAAAGACAAAAGGTGAGAAATGACTGATTTCTCCTTCTTGTAATGAAGTCCTCATCTCTCTTCATCAACTCCCTCCTTCTTTTCTTTCTTTTATCTCTATCTCAGTTTAACAATGCTTTGCATATAATTGGTGCTATACAAATACTTTTTGAATGAATGAAAAAATGAA
Organism: Eidolon dupreanum; assembly: GCA_028627145.1. NCBI lineage: Eukaryota > Metazoa > Chordata > Mammalia > Chiroptera > Pteropodidae > Eidolon > Eidolon dupreanum. The sequence goes on along the minus strand of CM053514.1, from coordinate 46,385,426 downwards.
AATATCAGTGAATGAATGGGGAAATGTCTAGTTAGGCTTGTTCAAGTAGTGCTAAAGATTTTCATTCATGTGAATGGCTTATCATGAATGACCAATGACTGTAGCACAAACACTATTGGGAGATCATGGAATCATATAATGTTAGAGCTGGAAGGAGCTTTAGGTGCACTTCCCTAGAATGTTCTTCCCTATCCTAATTTGTCTGACAAACTCTTATTCACATTCAGTACTTATCTCGGGCACCTGTGATTCCCTGCACCCTCACATCATCATTTCTACCATGGGAATCAGTTTGCGCTCCTATTTATAGCTCTTAAAATAGTCTATTATGACTTCCCCACAAGACTATGTGCTCTTTGAGGGAAGGGACCACGAATCTTTAATTTTTATCCTCAGCATTTTCCCCAGAGCTTAATAAATGTTGAATGAATGAATGAATGAATGAATGACAGCTCCAAGTGTCTTACTTAGTGACATAGCAATTATGAGAGAGTGCAGGAACAAGCTATACTCTTCTCATATTACCAGATTATCTAAGAAACTTGGTCTTTACTATTTGTTCATCCTATTCCTCCTCTTTCTTCTCCTACACATATTGTTTACCTCATTTTGGCTGCAGCTTCTCATCTATAAAGTTGCCTTCCAAACATCCATTTGACTTCAGATAATAAGCATAAACTAATTATGGGAATTGTGTATTCTTGCTAGTTTTTGGTTCACGAATGGGCTTCCAACCAAAACCCAGTGAGATGCAAGGAGAATCTTGCTAGATAGAGAAGATAGCTCTAAGAAATTTTCCTCCATCCTAAAGAAAAGCCGTGAAACAGATGCTTCCTCCCTTTATCATCCAGACATTGTCATGCATGAAAGTGCTGAAGGCAGCTTGCCATCAGCCTGAAAAATGAAGCCAATATGAAGGATAACAGAACAGAGAGATGGGAAAAATCTGGAAAGAAGGTATCACTGAACAGCTGAATCAACCAACCCTGATTCTTATTACAGAATCAGGGTTAATTGTTAATTGCAACATTCGATAATAAATCTCCTTCTGGTTTAGCCAATTTAGATAATATTTCTGCATTTTAATTGAAACCAAAGCATACTACCTGATATGGTTCTTCATTTCCCACTGTCATTCCTAAAATAACTACATATAATCCTCAAATTTCTAATCCCTTTGTTAGTCTCTGAAGAGCCTAATTAATGAGATAAGCTGTGCATGACCTAAAATTGAGCACCATAAAGGGGGAAGGAGCATGACCAGGAGTTCTTTAACAATTTGTTTTCTTCTTGTTAGTCCTATCCATGACTATTAATTATTGATAAAGTACATCTTAGAGGTGGCCATGAGTGAGCCTCATTCCATCATTCCCTACTGTGGGCCACACTGTCAGCTCCTATCCAGCCTTCAGCCATAGTTCTCCCCTCCTAAGAGCACCCAGATTTTGTTTTCAAGAATACTTCTCCTTCTTATAGCCACAAACCACAGTTTTAAGAGTAGGCCTGATTTTTCCACTGCCCCTTGTCGGTGATCAATTATAAGTGATCCTGTGACTCAATTCTGGCCAATGAGACATGAAGGGAAGTCTGTTAGGAAGCCTCTAGGAAAATTTCCCTCATTCCTAAGAGAGCTATAAGGGAAGTCATCCTTTTTCCTCTTGACATTTCCTTGTGAGAATGTGGATACTAGAATTACTGCTGCTATCTTATTATGAGCCCAGGGATGAAGTCAACAGCAAAAACTCCAAGAGAGAATAGAAAAATTCAGGTCCTTGATAGCACATTGAGCTGTTGAATTAACAAATCCTGAAGCACTCTCTATATTAATTGAGACTTTTAGTAATGTAAGATAGTGCATTTTATTTTTAAGCCAATTTAATTTAGACTTTCTGACATTTGCAGCTTAAAATGTCCAAAAAATACATCTCCAAAATGAGGAAACCGTCTTGCACTCAATGCTTTATCACTTTCCTTATAGTCAGCCTTAGGATACATTTGTATATTTTGTTGATGGTTGAAGATCAACTTTTCCTAAAGTATCTGTCATGGGGGTGATGTGACTTGGAAAAGACATTTTAGGAATCAACTACTATTCAGTTTGTCTTTTCCAACACAAATGAAATGGTACATAATTATATTAGTCAGGATAGGATTGGATTGTATAGGATAGGACAGGATAGGATAAGATAAGATAGGATAGGATAGGATAGGATAGGATAGGATAGGATAGGATAGGATAGGATAGGCTAGGCTAGGCTAGGCTAGGCTAGGCTAGGCTAGGCTAGGCTAAGACAAGACAGGATAGGATGCAGTAACATCACTGAAATCTCAGTAACTTAGCATACATCTAAAAAAGTTTATTTCTTACCAGCACAAAATTAGATGCAGGTGAACTAAAAGCACTCCCCCACCTGTTGACTCAAGAATCCAGGTTTCTTCTATCTAGAAATCAATTTTGGGCTTCCAAAGTCACCATGACAAGGTAGAGAATACATGGAGATAGCAGAGATATCGCACTAGCTCTTAAACATCTCCATACAGAAACAACACACATCACTTATGTTCATATTTCATTACTAAGAACTAGGCACACCTCGAGCTTAATGGCAAGGAGCTAGGACATATAGTCTCCCCTTATACCTGGATAGGAGAGGAGAACCAGATATGGAAAAGCCCTTTCAGTCTCTATTAGTTTTATTTAAAAAATGACTATTTCATGAAGAGGAATGTGAGAAAGTACTTGTTTTAAAAATTATTGTATAGAATTCTTTGTAATCAGACCAGCAAAACATTGCTATTCTAGTCCATGAGTAATTCGAGGCAACAACTCTGTTTTACAGAGACTTCTTAGTAATCTAGTTGGTAAAGTGGGCTTCTCTCTTCTGAGCAGTAAAAATTATTTTTAAAATTATCTTTAATTACTTCCACTTTTTAAAAACTAAATATGGGAATTCAGCATCACTGCTGTTTCACACTAAAATAGCATTCCTTTAAAAGGTGGACTGTAAAAGAAAAGAAATAGGTTGTACTCTTCAAAAATATCCATGTCATAAAAGACAAAGAAAAGCTGTTTATGAATCTGTTCCACATTAAAGGAGACTAAAGAGACATGGCAACTAATACAACATGTAATCCTAGTCTGGAACTGTACTAGAGGAAAAAATGCTATAAAGAACATTACTGGGTCAATTGATAAAATTGGAATACAGATAATAGATAACATAAAAATATCTATGTTAAATATACTAAAGCTGACAACTATATTACAAATCATAAGAGAATATTCTTATTCTTAGGAAATAAACACTGAAGAATTTAGGGGAAAGGGGCCACAAGCTATGCAACTTACTAAAAAAGTTATGTACCATATTCATGAATCAGAAGATTGAATACTTTTAAATGTCAGTTTCTGCCAAATTGATCTATGGATTCAGGCAATTCAATAAAAATACCAGCAAGTTCTTCTGTAGAAAATACCAAGATGATTCTAAAACTCATCTGAAACTGCATAAGGTATAGAAGGACCAAAATAACTTTGAAAAAGTATAACAAAGTTGGAGGGCTTACACTAGCCAACTTCAATACTCCTTACAAAACTGTAATAATGTGATATTGGTGTAGGGATAAACATATTGATCATTGGAACAGAATAGAAACTTCAGAAATAGACCCACACATATATAGTCAACTGATTTTCACCAAGACAATTCAGTCTTTTCAACAAAAGGTGCTGAGACAATTGGACATCTGCATAAAAAAAAGATGAATTAAGACCCTTATATTTCATTCTGTATACACACAGAGACAACTCAAAATGGATAATGAATCTAAATGTAAAATAAAAACTATAAAACTTGTAGAAGAAAACATAGGGAAAAAATCTGGTTAGTCTAATATCAAAAATGGTCTTAGATATGACAACAAGAGCATGATCCATTAAAAAATTAATAAATTAGACTTTATAAAAATTAAGAACTGCTCTTCAAAAAAACATTGTTAAGAGAAATAAAAGGTGAGCCATAGATTGGGAAAAATATCTGCAAATCACGTTATTCAATAAAAGTTTTGTTTCCAAAAGAAATAAAGAATTCTCAAAACTCAATAATAAAACAAACCAATAAAAATGGACAAAAGATGAGTGAAAAGACATTTCATCAAAAAAGACATTCAATGTCAAATAAACACTTGAAAAGATGATTAACATCTTAATCATTTAAGGAAATGCCAATTATTACCACAATGAGATACCTCTACACACCTATTAGAATGGCTAAATTATAAAAGACAGACCATAATAAGTTCTGGTGAGGAGATAGAACTGAAATTCTCATACACTACTAGTAAGTGTGTAAAATGGTACAATCACTTTGAAAAATGGTTTGGCACTTTCTTTAAAAGTTAAACATATATCTACTATATAATCTAGCCATTCCACACCTAGGTATTTGCCCAAGAAAAATAAAAGTAAATGTCCATTCAAAGACTTGTACATGAATGTGCATTGCAGCTTTATTTCTAATAACCCCAAACTGGAAACAACCCAAATGTTCATCAATAGATGAATCCATACAATGTAATACTACTAAGCAATAAAAAGGAATGAACTACTGATACATGCAATAGCATAGACAAATTTCAAAATAATAATACAGATTTAAAAAAGTACATGCAGGGGGAGAGTGGAAACATGGCGGAATGAGAGACATCCCCAGATCTCTCCCCTTGAAATAACAATAAGCTGAACATCTAAAATTCAACAGAAACCACACAAAGTGCTCACTAGCATGTCTGAGCATGGGATCTGCACATAGAGCTACCATAGGTCAGAACCCTGGGTGTTGGTCCATGGACTGGGAGAAATAAAAAAAGCTGCCTCTCGCAGCTGCCAGAGCTCCCTGCAGGAGGAGGAGGAGGGGAGAAGGAGTGCAAGTGCCTGCAGCGAGTTCCCTGAACAACCCTGCCTTGGAAAGCTGTGAGCTGCCAATGGCTGGCTGGCTGCAGGGCCTAGTCATCAAGGCAGAAAGCAGAGAGGTGGGACAGGACCACAGAGGAACAACAGTTGATTTTGCCAGCCATTGTTGCAAAACCGAGGCTAAGCTGCAGCCCCCAACTGCCAACCCCTAGGGCCCTCCACCCATACCCTTCAAGACCGATCACTGGGGAGCCCCAGGGGAATCTGAGCAAATGCTGCCAAGACTGTTGCTGACACTGACAGGGACTGACACTGACAGTAGCGAGCGCGATTAAATATCTACAAGAAAATTTAAAAAGTGTTATTAAGACTTTATATAAAGCAGGGATCCAAGAGCTTTGATGCCACCTACTGGAAACCAAAAGAAAAGTGCCTTCTTTACAACAGGCTAAAGAGAAACCTTTATATAATAAATCTTTCTGGAAAAACAGCAGAATAACTTCCATTAATGCCCAGGTGGAGAAAAAGTCCATTAAACATCATGAACAACCAAGGTGACAAGGCATCTCAGAAAGAAAGAGAAAGATCTCCAGAAAATAAACTTACAGACATAGAAATATGCAACTTAAATGAGAGAGAATTCAGGATGGTACTTCCTATGAAACCTGATGAGATCCAAAACAACTCAAATCAACAATTTCAGAAATTTAAAAAACAACTAGATGAGCAGAGCAAGGAGATTGAAACCCTCAAAAAGAACAAAATAGAACTTTTGCAGATGAAGAACAACTGCAAGAGCTGAAAAGTGAAATAGAAAGCTTGGGAAATAGAGTTGACCAAATGGAGGAAAGGATCAGTGATATTGAAGACAGAAATCTAGAAATAAATCAGAAGGAAGAAGAGAGAAATCAAAGAATGAAAAATAATGAGAGAGAAATACAAGAACTAGCTGATACTATCAAGAGAGGAAATATGAGAATAATGGGCATTATCGAAGGTGAGGAAAAGGAGCAGGGACTAGAAAGCATTTTTCAGACAAATAGTGGACAAGAATTTCCTAAATCTAAGGAATGAGCTGGAGCTTGGAGTTCAAGAAGTCAACAGAACACTCAATTATCTCAACCTGAAAAGGCCTTCTCCAAGACACATTGTAATAAAATCACCAAAAATCAACAACAAAGACAGAATTCTCAAGGCAGCCAGGGAGAAATAAACAGTAACTTGTAAAGGTTAACCCATTAGATTTTCCTCGAACTTCTCAGCACAAACCATACAAGCCAGAAAGGAATGGAATTGTATATTTAAACTGTAAACTGAAAGGAACTACCAGCCTAGAATAATGTATCCAGCTAAGCTCTCCTTTAGATATGAAGGAGAAATTAAGATCTTTCCAGACATACACAAATTGAGGGAATTCTCCACTGTGAGGCCTGCACTACAGGAAATACTGAAAGGGTTCAATTCACCTAAAACAAAATGAAAAGAAAAACATAATTAGGAGTAAAGTGACTATCAGGCAAATAGAAGCAGAGGAGTACAACACTTACTAAGAACAGGGCATTATAAGCTTAAACAATGAGAAGGGAATTGCTATTAGCAAGATGGTAATGAATGTTCAGCATACATAGGGACAAATTGAGATAATAATGACTGAAAAGGGGGGGATCCAAAGATCCAAATTGGCAAAGTGGAAGGAGATAAGGCACACACAGAAGAAAATAGATGACTGCACATATATAACTATCACTTACATATTTATAATGGTAACCACATGCCAAAGATTCAGAACCATGTGTAGAATATAAAACAAGATGGACTAGAGTCAAAACCCACAAAAGCCAACCAAAATAAAGAAAACAGAAGCACAAGGACATGGAAGCAATGGAAACACAAACTACCAGAAAGCAAAAGATAAAATGGCTAAAAGAAGACCTCATATTTCAATAATCACCCTAAATGTAAATGAACTAAACTTAACAATAAAAAGGCATAGAGTTGCAGAATGGATCAAAAAACAAAATCCAACCATATGCTGCATCCAGGAGATGCGTCTCAGTTCCAAAAACAAATATAGACTCAAAGTGAAGCGTGGAAAATGATATTTAAAGCAAATGTCATTCAGAGAAAAGCAGGAGTAGTGGTACTACTATCAGACGAAATGAACTTCAAAATAAAATAGGTAAAGAAAGATACTGAGGGACACTTCATAATGATAAAGGGAATCATGCACCAAGAAGACATAACAATTATTAATATCTATGCTCCCAATCAGGGAGCCCCGAAATATATAAAGCAATTACTAACAGAACTAAAAGGAGAAACAGACCAAAACACTATCATAGTAGGGGACCTATATACCTACTGTCAGATATGGATAGAGCATCCAACAGAAAATC